>JACCGJ010001189.1:0-26690 GCA_013407085.1 Atriophallophorus winterbourni
TGAATTGAATCTGCACGGATTTATACCATTTACAGAATTCCGAGTATCACTCAATAATATCTATCGGATTTCATGCTTTTCGATCGTGCATGTCTGCTTACAGCAAAATTACTAGTTTGACGGAGAAAGAACATTTCGTTCACGCGCACAAAGATTTTCCCTGCACCAGCTATCCTACGGATTTCGCAATCATTGCAAAGACCACACTGAGCTACAAGTTTCGATACCTTATTTTGTGTTCTATCTTCTGTGGTTCACGAATTATCGCGGATCAACTGTTCAATGTCGAAATCTCGCCAACAAACACAGTCAAATCACTCAACGGACAAAACACCCATAATCGATCAGCCGGCGAGCCCTATACAACCCACAAACATGTGCGAACGTGTCACTAGATCAACTGCCCAGACCGAGAAAAAATCGATCTGTCTGTGACCGTGAAAAGTATTCACGCGACGGCGACACGCAATGGTCGTGACTTCTGTATCACGTGTTTAGCTTCGGTAAGGGTTGATAATGTTTCGGTTGAATGTGCTTTTTGCGGGTTCCATCAACACGCGTCTTGTGACGAGAATTTAACTGACGAATGTGTGAGGCTTGTTAATGATGAGAAACACCCATCTGTTTGTTTTGTTTGTACAAGTTGTAGACATTCGAATATAGACGTCCGCCATAACACTAGAGACTTGACTGTAGGGAAACACCCTAATCAAATGGAGAGTAGACTGGCACACCTGAAAAACCAGATTGCCAAAGTAAAAAATTTAATAGAGCTATTGGTGAAACCGACAACAACGGATCCGAAACACTCGAATTCATCTTTAAAAACTACTAGTGCCCCTAAATATTGTGAAATATTGCTACAAGACACCAAAGAGATGGATACAACGGAGTCAAAACTAAAGCCATCCTTCTCAAGTGTTGTGTTTAAGAAACCATCTTTAAAACGGGTTTCGCTCAGCATTATCTGTACGAATGTGCCAGAGGCAACTGAAACACTATTCTCGAATAAACAGCAGCATGATCTAACCCAATGGTCGGAACTGTGATGTTTTAAAACAATCAATCCGGTTTCAATGACTCGCTTGACTCGTGCTCGAAAAGCGCCGCACCAAGATAAACCAAGACTGATCAAGTTAGTTGCAAAGTGAAAAAGAACTAGGTGTACTTTTATCGGCATGCTTGTTACGAGACGGTGAAGAAAACACACCACGTATCTCTGTTCATATATACCTTGGCCCCTGAATGCTTCGAAATGCAGCCTATTGTCTCTCAACAGCGGATCGAGCAAAGAATATTATCTTGGTCGCACTGTTATTAAACCCGCCTCCACCGAAGAAGTTTTAGGTGTTATTATCCAATCAGAATTAGGAAACTCAATGCAATGTCGACTGGCTGCCTGCAAAGCTGAAAACAACTTGGGTCTCCTTAAAAGAGTCCTAGGTTCGTTTGACCCCAATATTGCCTGCAAATTGATTTCAACGTACATTCGTCCTCATGTTGAATATGCTATACCAGCATGGGATCCTTGGTTGAAAAAAGATATTCTGTTATTGGAAACTCCACAGCGCAGAGCGACAAAACTCGTCCAGGGACTATCAAATTATCCATACGAAACGCGACTTAAATTATTGAATTTGCATTCGGCTGAATACAGACGGAAACGAGGAGCACTAATATTCATTTGGACAGTGCCTAATCAAACAAATCATCCTTGCGGTCATTTGTTTCATCTTTCACATAACACACATCTGCGAGGTCACCAATTAAAACTTCACCAACAACATAGCAGGTTAAACTGCCGCAAATATGCATTTTCCGTTCGCAATGTGCAACTGTGGAACAGTTTACCTACTCATGTTGTACAATCTGGAACGGTTGAAGTTTTCAAAAAATCACTAGATATTCACATGGAAAAGTATGTTTTATATGTTTGACAATAATCTAACAATATTTTGATATTTTTTACCATCCGACCCGATGTACATTTTTGTGGGTCTTGTAAAGCATAGCTTTTTACCTGCATATAATCTATGAATAAATCTATGGATAAAACGGGCAAAATAGGCAGTAAATAAGAACACTGGGAAAGTAAACGACCTCGATAGTCGTAGGCTTATAATCCTGAACGTCACTGAATCCACTGATAGTTCAGATACAAAGTGTAAATTCAACCACAATGGAAATTTATAAGTGACGCTATCCATACCAATAATACGACTGTTATCAATACCTTTAGGATCCCGACATCACCAAAATACGAAAGCAAAACTCCGCGCCCATTAAACCGACACTGCTGACAGACAGTATGGCCAATGCCGTTCTGAAAAATTGGAAGCAATTTTGATAACAATTGCCCCGAGAGATTGAAATTATTCCTAGACGCCTCAAAACCACTGATAACAAGGATGACAGAGTAAGTGCTCCGAATGCAAATAAACTAGATCCTGCAGACAATATACTACTCACAAACCCAAGTCAAGTCATTTCAATTAGCTCTCCAAAAAACGATATGTGTCCGACTCATGCCGAGTCGGAAAAGTAGAAACGACTTAAACGCCTCAGCTGTATCGTGTGAACCGGATTGAATTTATGCATACTAACCCTCAATCTTTGCCAAACATATCACAACTCGGAACTAAAACTAGTCTGTCACATTGTCCATCATTTCTAACCCATAAAACCATAAAGTGTCTCTATACGAACGCGCAGTGTCTGAGAAACAAAATACAGGAGCTTGATACCGTATGTACACAGCACTCACCGGACTTAGTTGCAATTACCGAAACATGGTTTGAACCTCATTCATCAGACAATGAATTGGCATTGAAAGGAATGTCTCTTCTCCGTCAACACCGTACGGGACGCGGCGGTGGCGTAGCACTTTACTACAACCAACAGTTATCCTGCAGAGAAATTGACGATATTGACCTACGTGTACAGGATACTCTGTGGTGCTCAATTAAGCTGACAACTGGAGATGACTGCATTGTTGGCGTGATTTATCGGGCTCCAAGCGCAAGTGACGCGCACAATGTTGAACTACTCCAGAAAATTCGACTTCTGGCTGCCAGATTTCAAACGCCACTCATGTTTGTGGGAGACCTCAACCTTCCAAACTTGATGAAGAAAAACGTTCTTTCGACGATGCGTTTCAAGAACTGATCTTCGATATTCCTTTTTATAACCACGTATTTGATAACACTAGATATAGAGATGGTAACATGCCATCCGTCCTGGATCTAATACTAACGAGTGAGGAACATGCCGTCGAAAATCTCGGCTAAGAAACTCCATTGGGTTCTAGCGACCACCTGGTCCTCTTATTTGATTATGTTTGTCAAGCTGAGAGAACGAATGACATCAACAAAACAAAACTACAACTGGATATTGGAAGTCTTCACAATGCTCTTCGAAAGATTTCTGACTGGAAACCAGACACCACGGACGTGCATCGTTCTTGGGTAAACTTCAAAGAGAAGCTGTGTGATGAAATAAACCTACATTCCAGATTTGTGCCAAAGACAGCGAAAAAACGATTTACCTTCACATTGAGAAGCCGCACAAGGAAGTGGATTAAGATACGCAACGATGCATGGAGAAACTATGTCCAGAATCCGATGCCATATAATTGGGAAACATATCGTCTGTTGAGGAACAAGGTCACCTATTTTATCACCAAGGACAAGCAGTCTCACCAGGCAAGACTACTGACCATAATGGAGCGGAACCCCAAAGTCCTGTACCAGATTGTTAACACCACATCAAAAATTAAGCCAGGAATCTCAGCACTACGCACACCTCATGGTCTAACTACGACTGCGTTCGAGGCTGCCGAAGTTTTTGCAGGTTACTACTGCACAGTTTTTTGCCCCAAGGAATCAGTGCATCTTACGCCGCATTCGATCGGCTTTTCCAATGAAATACTAAATGAAATCTCAATAAACAATGAGTGTGTCATGCTCAGACTTCTTCGTTTGAATACCGCAAAGTCACCAGGAGCAGATGGAATCACTCCTTTTATCCTCAAACGATGTGCATCCTCATTGTGTGGTCCACTCAGCACGTTATTCCAAATTTCGCTCGAAAATAGTATCGTTCCCGCGGAATGGAAATCTGGCATCATCACACCAATCTACAAGGGCGGGAGTCGATCTGACGCTGCGAACTATAGACCAGTTACGTTGTTGCCAGTATTTTCTAAAGTGCTAGAGAGTTTAGTAGCGGAAAAGATCACCCATCACCTCGGAAACAATAGACTGCTTGCGACTGAACAGCACGGTTTCAGGAAACATCACTCATGTCTATCTAACCTCTTGCTCACCTTAAACGACTGGACTGAGTGTGTGGACAATGGTTACTCCATCCACACATGCTTTTTAGACATGTCAAAGGCTTTCGACCGCGTCAATCATAGCATTTCAATCCAGAAACTTGAATTGCACGGGATAACAGGAAAACTTCTTGCTTGGCTAGAAAACTATTTACGCGACAGGAGTGCCCAAGTCAGAGTTGACAGCGCCTTATCAAAGTCATTTAAAATTATGAGCGGAGTGCCCCAAGGTTCGGTCCTCGGACCGATTTTGTATTTAATCTACGCAAACGACATTCCCGAGCGTTTTAAATGTAAGGTTATGTTATTTGCAGACGATATCAAGCTTTGGAGAAGCCTACGTACAAATGATGACTGTGAAATTTTGCAGAAGGATCTAAACACATTACACGATTGGTCTCTGAGAAACAAACTACCCTTCAACTTCCAAAAGTGCAAGGTGTTAAACATTGGAAAGACCGTGAATTACAACTACACTCTTGGGTCCCACCAACTCGTCTGGACAACTGAAGAGTAGGATTTGGGTGTTTGGACCAGTTCAAGTCTGAAGACTTCACTGCAGTGCAAAGCGGTATACAAAAAGGCGTCACAAGTATCGGCGTTATTGAAACGAATTTTCGGCAGATTCACGAATCAGTCGGTGCCCCGTATCATGAACACCTATCTGAGACCGGCGATGGAGTACGCTGTTCAGGCTTGGTCACCCTGGATTCAGAAAGACATCAATCTTCTGCAGCGTATTTACCACCGAACCACAAAGCTTGTACCCGGACTAGCTGCTAAACCATATGAAGAACGTTTGAGGAGTCTCAATCTTTTCGACTTTCGCTGTCATCGACTGAGAGGCGACCTCATACTGATGTACAATATTATGCACGTACCTCACCATCCCTTGTCCAAACGTTTCACACGCTCGCCCCCCCGTACCAGTCGGAAACATGAACTTACAGTCCTTATTCCGATATCAAGACTGAACTGTCGGAGATATTCGTATGCTGTATGTGTAAGTTTCACATGTAACACCCTCCCCTCCACTGTTACACACTCAGCCAACCTGGATATTTTTAAAGCTAATTTGGACAAATACTTGAGAGACAACCCAAATTTTGATACGATTAACACTTCATGAGTTTCCCTGTTCTTCTTCTTTGTTATTGTGTATAACTCATAACTCTATCCTATGGTTATTGTTAAGCTAAATGCTTTTTAGACCATTACAACGCCATGCAACTAGAATGGTTGAGGTTCAGACAGGTAAAACCTATGAAGCAAGACTCAACAACATCGATCTGTTCTCACTAAAGAGACGAGGGCTGCGAGGAGACCTAATAGAAGCCTGCAAGATTCTAAAGGGTCTCACGGGTGATAATATTACTGAACTCCTTAAACGTTCTCCTGAAGCATCTACAAGGGGTAATTCTATGAACGTTCTTAAGAGTAGGCCCAAGTTTCTGGCACGTGAGCACTTTTCAGCAACGTGTGGTCAACTTCTGGAACAATCTCCTAGGTTGTATAGTAACCCCCCTAAATGTCTTGAGCTTTAAAAGGGAATTAGACAGTAAATGGCCTACCATATTTCCACATATTTTCTGATAAAAAACTTTAAAAACAACAAAAAGCGTATTGTTTCATTTTTTAATCTCATTTCTGTCTAGGCCTGGGCAACCTGACAGCAACGTAGCCTACATGTAGCATATGACTGTGCAGAACTTTGCCTCGACTGGGCTAGTGATTTAATACATCATACAGTCTTCACGCATATTATTGCATTGTTTCCTGAATAGATGAACTCTCACCTTGCTGGTGAAAAGTACCCCTACCTAAATTTCCAGATATCCGGAAACAAGAACGTGTGAAACTTGCAAACTGTATATTCAATATCAAAGTGTCGAGTGCTCAACCTCATACCGTCAAAGTTAATCTGGGCGTGTGATTAGATTTTAGCCACCTTAAGCCCTGTGCAACTTGAACTTGAAATTGCACGGTATACATCCGGCTATTCGTCCACCGCTAGCGAATATAGTTAGTCTTGCAATCAGAAATCTTTTGAAGCTACATTAATCCAAGGTATATTACCGGATGATTGGAAACGAGCGGCGGTAGTAGCCATATGCAAAAAGGGTCCCATTTCGGATGTACGCAACTACAGACGAGTGAGCCCGACAAGCATTCTTTGCAAGTGCTTCGAAAAAATCATTTGTCACCAGGTATGCAAACATTTGGTAGCCCAATCCTTACTATCCGATGCCCAGTACGGATTTTGGAAAGAAAGGTCCTGCCTAACCAATCTTCTAAGCTTTCTTGATGAAGTGACATTACGCCTCGATGAAGGGAGAGTAGTCGAAGTATGCTATCTTGATTTTCAAAAGGCATTCGACTCAGTGAACTATAGTTCCCTTCTGCACAAACAAAAGTATGTGTGGCGTCACAGGTAAACTGCATCGATGGTTAGAAAACTTTCCAACTAATCGCACTAATCATGTTGGAATTGCAGGGGTGTGCTCGGAGGAATCACTGATTCTCAGTGGAGTGCCTCAACGCTAGGTGCTTTGTCTACAACTTTTTTGTAAACGAAGTGGCAGCCTGCTTGAGTTCACGCTACTTCCTGTTTGCTGATGATGTTAAGATCCTAGGAACCGACAATAGAGAATCGCTTATCTCTGATTTAGAAAAAGTAATCGAGTGGACAAAAACATGTGACTTGCCGCTAAACTTGGGGAAAAGCTGCGTTGTGACGACGCATTTAGCGACAACGCAACTATAAGTCGGCACAGGAAATATCAGAATAGTTGCTGCTCAGAAAGTGAAGGATCTCAACATTACTAAAACAGGCGATTTTAAGTGGGCTACTAAATGTGCCGCAGCTGCAAACAAGGCTCGCAGAGAATTGTTCAGATTTTGCTCAGCGTTATCTTGCGGAAAACCTTCAATTTTCATTCCTTCATACAACGTAGTCCTGCGGCCCCACTTGGAATACTGCGTTCAATCCTGGGCACCGTATTTAAAAAAGATATAGCATGTCTTGAAAGGGTACAGCGCCTTGCGACTAGGATGGTTGAGGGTCAGACAGGTAAAACATATGAGACAAGACTCAATGACCTCGGTTTGTTCTCATTAAACAGACGGCGGCTGCGAGGTGACCTATTAGAAGCCTTCAAGATTCTAAAGGGTCTTAAGGGTGATAATAATACTGAAATCCTTAAACTTTCCCCTGAAGCATCTACAGGGGGAAATTCTATGAAATTTCTTAAGAGTAGGCCCAGGTTGCTGGCACGTGAGCACTTTTCAACAACCGTAGGTCAACTTCTGGAACAAGCTCCCAGATTTTATAGTAATCCCTCAAAATTGTTTAGCTTTAAAAGGAAATTAGAAATTAAATGGTCTATCATTATTGCGCTCATTCTAATAAAAAAAACTTCAGAAAACATACAGAAAAACGTATTTTTACATTTTTATCATATCTGTCTAGGCCTGGGCAACCTGACAGCAAATTAGCCCACATGCACTCTATGACTGTGTTTCACTTTGCCTCGACTAGGCTAGTGATTTCATACATCATGCATTGTTCACGCATATTATTGCATTGTTTCCTGAATAGCTGACCTCTCACCGTGCTGGTGAAGAGAAACCTTACCTTACTTTACAGTACGAACTGTATAGTCGATATCGAAGTCCGGGTGCTCGACCGCATACCGTCGAAGAAAATCTGGGCGCGTGATTGGCTTTTAGCCACCTCCAGCCGTGTGCAACTTGAACTTGAATTTGAACTTCAACTTGAACTTGAACTCGAACTCCGAAGTATATTCATCAAGGTCACAAGTTTAAAACATTTGTATATACCATATAGAAATGGTGAATACAACAAAGCAGTCACTTAACCAATTAAACATCTTCCCGGTGATACCAAGCCTTTTTAGCTTCTGTAGTAGTATGCTGTGATTGTCACGACAAAATGCTCAGGAGAAATTCTCTCACTGTTAACGCCACCCGGCGTGTTAATAATTTGGGAGTACTAGTTCAATAGTTTATCACGGTATAAAAAAGCTAAGAGCTTGTACAAACCGCAGGATAGATAGAGCGGTAGGTCGAAAAAGCAAAGAGAGAAATGTTTGAGTTTCCAAGGCCTTATAGCGGGCCTCATTCGCGTTTAGCCTGCACCATCAATGGATTTTTGTGGCATTTGGACAGGTAGGGCGTCAACCCGGGTCACAGCTACCCACCACATCCTCCGGAACAGTGTCAGTTGAAACTGCGTGTATACGGACTTCCGATACTGGGATCTGGAAGAGCAATGAAACTGACAAAGAGTTAGCGGGGTTGTGAGGAAAATGCAAATGGCACAGAAAGAGAACTTACCGTTGCCACGAGTTAGGACTGACTTCAAGTGGGAAGACCAATGCGCTGCTGCAGCTCAACGTGCTCGCAAAGTGCTCTTTCGGCTGAGATCCGTGTTATCCCGCAGAAGACTCGATATATTCCTGCCCCTTTACAAGGCATTAGTTCGGCCGCATTTGGAATATTGTGTCCAGGTGTGGTGCCCTCAATACAAGAAGGTCATCTTTCGACTAGAAAGCTTACAGCAACTCGCATGATGGAGGGTCAGCGGAGGAAACCTTACGCTGCACGCCTGAAGTACCTAGATGTTTTCGTTTGAGAGGTGACTTAATTGAAACCTTCAAGATCTTGAATGGGTCAAGTGGCGTTATCATGAACGACTTCTTTGCCTTAAGTCCCGAGCTGGGCACCTGCGGACATTCGCTCAAACTTGCTAAGGAGCGATGTAGACTAGACTCCCGAAAAAACTATTTCAGCATCAGGGTGATAAATTTCTGGAGCCGGCTTCCAGAAGAACTTATATCCTGCAGTTCTGTCGCGAGTTTTAAGAACGGTTTGGACTGCATCTGAGGTAAGGTTTTTCCTGAATACTCTCCCTAATTGTTATGTAAGATTAGGTAGTTCACCATTTTTAGCGTTGTCTGGTAAATAAAGTAAATGCTAGAGTTCTGTTTTTTTAAATACACAACTCTTTAGCTGACCTCTCACCGTACTAGTGAAGAGAAATTTATTTTTAATTTTTTCAATGTCATTCATAACGAGGTGCTTCCTAAATACAACCCGGATAGTCTCTTGGCGTCGCGATCGCCGAGGATATCCAAAGCACAATAAGAAAAAACGCTTTGGCAGTGGTTGTTGCTTCTCTGCAGCATTCTACCGAAAGAAATTCTGGACGCTCGATTGGCTCGTTAGCCACTTACTGTCCTGTGCAACTGAACTGAAGATATTGACATTGCAGTCATGATTTGCCTGTCCATTGTCCACCACCTGGGTCCAATCGTCGAGAGTTATCGTTAGTTTAGATAAGCAAGAATGATTCCGTCTAAATCTGGCTTTTCTCTAGAAAGTCAATCAATATTCAGCAGTGTATTGTTGAAAAAGCTACACGCTTTAATGGAATGAACCTCCGTTAGGCAAAAGCGACCGTATAATTTTGACTGTGTCTTATGCTAACTAACTTAACCAAGAGGACGCTCAGTTACGGACGTCAACTGACTACGGAACTTTCTATGAAGTTGTAGCCACTAATAGATTCTACTTCGTGTTAGATGACCTTCCCGATTCAACTTGGCAAAATTTTGTCACCAAGTGGCACCAGTGTAGTGTATATGGTACCGAATGAGTTATCAGAGAGCAGGATAGTAAGACTGCGCGCGTTCTTGCAATATCCACGTACAATAATAATTCCAATTCAGAACTCCACTCCCGAAACGGGTTGAAATAGGGAGCAGTTAGGCGTCTATATACGATAGAAAACGTAAGTCCACAATCAACCGATGCAACCACTGTAGAATCGAAAGGCACCCGGAGAAGGAGTATAATGTGTTGACTATGTACAAATGGTATGAATAACGTGAACTGAAAAACGAGATGAAAATCAATGAAATGTGAGTGATTACGATAAAAGGAAATCGAAAGATCAATATGGTGCTATAATAAAAAAGAATGATACTGTCTAAGTTAACAAATTAACAAGAAACAAAACATGAGACTGTAAAATCAGTACTCCAGACGCTGGAGCTTTCCTTGATCTCAAGACTGGTCTTCCGATAAACCGCTGGCACGTTCATCCGGAGCAGAACTCGTAAATGAATGTGCCGCAGAAATGCAGCGTAGACTGAGTTTAAACTGACAACTGCCAAATGATTGGAAGTGTTACGGATAATTACGAAATCGTTCCATGGGACAGGTGCGCCAGGACAAATTTGACCATCAAAGTTAAATCACGGGTCAATTCCTGGAAAACAACAAGCTTTTGTACAAATTTATCAACAAAAAACGGAAGGTTCAGACTTGTATCCCTTCACTTACCACCAGTTCAGTTTCCACGACGACATCAAAGGAAGCGGCAAATGTTTTGAAATCACATTACATGCAAATTTTCCAAAACCCCTCTCTAATGTTCCACATGCTTTTGACTCCACTTTAAATCTGTTGTATTATGACTTCTGCTAACAGAGTACGGAAAAATTCGTGCAACTTGAACTCAGCTCCTCACCGGGTATCGACCGTATCATTCCGAAAGCATTGTGCGCGGTTGCCGGACAACTGTGCGAACCGCTTGCGGCATATTTCCAGAGATTGATGGAAAACTCTGAAGTCCCTACTGGTTGGAAGGTATGGTATGAAATCACAAGCCTGATCCAGGCAAAGTGCCGCACAGTCAGAGACTGCACATGGGCGATATTACTGTCAGGTTGCCCAGGTCTAGACAGATATATATGTATGTATGAAAGCACAAGCCTGATCCAGGCAAAGTGCCGCACAGTCAGAGACTGCACGTGGGCTAAGATACTGTCAGGTTGCCCAGGCCTAGACAGATATGAGGGGGAAATAGAAATGGAAGTGAGACTCCAGCGTGTTTCAGCGTGCAGCTCACTATCGTTGGCCAATCAATTTAGCACGATGTTAGCCGCACAGTACAGAAATGCTGCACGATTGCACATCCGTGCAGATATGAGAAACAAAATAGAAATGGAAGTGAGACTCCAGCGTGTTTCAGCATACAGCTCACAGCCGGTGGCCAATCAATTTAGCACGGTGTTAGCCGAAAAGCACAGAATTACTCTATGAATGCACATCCACACTCAATAAATGGAAATGATCCGTTTAATTCCTCGTTATGCAAAGGTATTCCTCAAAAGTATGTTAACATACTGCGTGTACGTTATGTTTAGGTTACAACGACTAATGATCTGGTTTTCAATTAGCACACAGATACACATGCTATGCCAAATAACTTAGCAAGTATTGTGCCAGCATTCACATAGCGTTTCGCTCCCTTCAAGTGCACTTTTCTGCTGCTGTATATGGATTTATAAACAACACATTATTTCGTTATAACCATGCGCTTGTATCTGAAAAATTCTTTCATGTATCAGGGTATTTGTATCAATAATACGATACCGTTAGATGTCGATGTTTTAGCACGCATTTCGAAAGCGACCGTAGCATTCCGCAACCTAGGTCACCTCTGGCGTCAGAAAGGACTATCTCTTTTGCTCAAGGGCAGAGTCTATAAAGCGGCCGTTCGGGCTGTGTTACTATATGGGTGCGAAACCTGGACCTTACGTAAAGAACACATTCAGCGTCTCCGAGTATTTGACAACCGGTCTCCGCAACATTCTAGGAGTTAGCTGTTACAGTCGCATACGCACGGATGCTCTCCGAAATAAGTTGTTCGGTAGTAATGTCCATATAGATAAGCAGATCAACCTAAATAGGTTACGCTGGTTGGGTCACGTTTTATGGATGCCGGACCACCGACTTCCGAAATGGATTCTTTTTGTGACGCCACATCTTGATTGGCGTAAATCTCATGGTGGCCAAACCGTCACGTGGCATAGGCAGTAAAAAACCCTTACTAGTAACCTTTCGAAAATCGGCGCATCACGTCTTCCAGGCTGGTGTCCCCGCGATCAGATATTGCAATGGCTAGTTACGCTTAAGGATATGTCCCGAAACCGTGTTCAATGACGGTCTTGCACTAAGCATCTTCTTAGACTGTTTGGTTAACCATATATGTTGTCAAGCGGAGGGACGAGAAAAGCTTGTTATGATGAATGACAGTGAAAGCTGCAAGGAAGCTGTCATGCTGATGTCGCTTTGCTCGTTCACGAAACTTGTTTGAATGCATGTTCTATTCAAAGTGTATGCAACTCATCCCAGTTTGTTTGTGCTTAATCTTCTTTAAAATCCGTAGCTATTTAAGCCCCATCCTTCCCCATCTTTTAGGATTTTGCTTTTTCATGGTTGTGGGGCATTTAAGCATTCGGTACATGCTACCGGTGTAATGCTGTCTGTAATGATGATGATGATGATGAACGAAAGGATCAGTCAAAACAGATTCCGAAGGCCTATAACTGCTTCGTGATTTGGAACCGTTTATTATTATCATCTGTCAACAGAGCGCTGTAGGCATTTTCACCGATCATTCACAATGGATACCTCGGTTTTTGATATGATCCATTCCCTGGTACATTACAAAATATTTCCGTCACCCAGCGATATAATTAGAACATTCGAAAATGTAAAGAAGTAACTTGAAACTGCTGTATTGGTAAAAATCGATCCCAATTTACCACGAACAGTAGAAACTGATGCTTTAGATGTGGCTATTGCGGCAACGTTTAACCAAATGGGGCGTTCTGTGGCCTTTGCTCTCGAACTTTGTCACCCTCAGCATGACATCACTGGTGTGTAAAAAAGAAGCTAATGCTGTCGTTGAAGCTGTGCGTAAATGGAAGCACTATTTGTTCGGTAATCATTTCAAGCCTATCACTGATCAGCGCTTGGTTGCTTTTATGTACGACAATCGCCAACGAGGCAAGATTAAGAATGATAAGATCCTTTGTTGGAGAATTGAGCTGTCTCCTTATCGTTTCGATGTCATTTACAGACCAGGGGGAAGAGAACAAAGCGGCCGCTAGTGTGTCTCGTGCTTACTGCGGAACTCTCGTGAACGCTTCAGACTTACCTTCCGTGCATGATTCGCTCTGTCATTCAAGTGCGGCGCTTTGTTTGCTCTATAAACCTAAATTTTTCAATGGAAGACGTAAAACGCTTGTGCTCCAAATGGCAAATATGCTGTGAAGTCGAATCGCATTATCTTAAACCGATCGGGCAGCAACTGATAAAAGGTACACAACCGTTCGAAATAATCAGTATTGATTTAATGCTTCCCTACGTTTTACAAATCGAAATCGGTACTTACAATCTTTGATCAACGAATACTCCCGTTCGCATTTTCTTGTTCCGATACCTCAGCTCAAACGATTATCCACAGTTTTTCTCAGTTGTTCGCTATCTTTGGAATGACCGGAGATATTCATTCATGTCCGAGGAACTTCGAAAGTTTCTACAAGACAAAGGGGTTGCCACTAGTCGCACCACTCCATGCAACCCTCAGGGTAACGGACAAGTCGATAAATTAAATGATACGCTGTGAGAGGCCACATCTGTTGGAGTAAAAACAAGAAATCTGCCGATTGATCGACGGAAAGTATGGTATGGTATGAAAGCACAAGCCTGATCTAGACAGAGCGCCGCACAGTCAGAGACTGGACGTGGGCTAAGATACTGTCAAGTTGCCAAGGAGTAGACAGATATGACGAAGAAAAAAAAACATGAAATGGTAGTGAGACTCCAGCCTGTTTCAGCATGCATTTCACTACCTCTGGTCAATCAATTTAGCACGGTGTTCGCCGCACAGCACAAAGTACTGCAAGATTGCACATCTGTGCCACTGACTCAACGCCCCACGAAAGTTTATTTCAATATACTCGGCGATCAACCTCATTTACGAGTCATATTTGTTGGTTGAAAGCCCCTGGTGAGCTCCTTTTTAGTCGAAATTATCGCTCCTCAAATTTTAATCGACTAGCTCTCATAGCGGTGAAAAGCTGTTGCTGTTCGTTCCTACCTTCCCGAAGCAAAGAAATATGACAATTTTGTTGGTAGAGGAAATTGTGATTTTTGCCTGTCCGAATCACCGTAAAAAATTTTCAGCTGCTCACTATATCTCTTTCCAATTTTATATTTCCTTTTTTCTCATATCTGTCTAGGCCAGGGCAACCTGATAGTATCTTCGCCCACGTACAGTCTCTGACTGTACGGCACTTTGCCTGGATCAGGCTTGTGCTTTCATACCACACCATACAAGTTGACATGCCTAAATTTCGCTGGTTAGATCGCGTATTGAGAATTGGAGATCATCATTTTCCTAACACGTATTTTGCCACTCCTAACTCAAAATGGCCTCGTTGTAAAGGCGGCCAGATTTGGCTCAAACAGATAAAGTCGGACTTCCAAATAAGCTGCAGCTGAGGGCCACGTCTTTTTGGTCTTGGTCAGAGAAACGAGAATTCACAATGGCTTCTTACTCTCAGTGATAAGGTTCAAATCCTGTTCAGTCTCGGCCGTATCGTGTTCTTATCTTTGTCAAGCACTCGATATTTGCTGCGGGTATAATACTATTCATGATGTTAATGATGCTTCACGAGACTTGTTTTTTTAATAATTTTGATCACTTACTGTTTTTTTCGAATTTTCTTCAAATTATTAACAAGCCCGTAAATATACTCAAAGATGCTTGCATTTACTTTGTTAAACAGGCTGGATACCAGAGATTTCTTGTACATCATCATCATGAAGGACAGGATAAAGTACCGAGGGCTTTCTTGGTATTTTCATATAATGTTTGATTTCAAGTATATTGATCATAACTAAGTTTACTTTTTCAGGCAATTTGTCAGAAAAGCTATTGGAAAACATCATGACAAGTCGAAGTTCGAATAGTAGTAGAAGTAGCTCACCAAGTGAACGTTCCAGAGATCGTGGTAAACATCACAAACATCGCACAGAACGTTATCGAAGTCGGTCGCGTAGCTACACACGTGATCGTTCACGTTCAAAATCCCATTCCCGCAGCCGATCTGCTTCATATCGTTCTCGCTCCAGTTCAAGCTCCCGCCATGGTTGGTCAAAGTCACGCTCACGTTCTCGTGGACATTATGGCCATAACTCTCGTTCGGGCTCTCGTTCATCGTCATACGATCGTAGACGTCCTCGATCAAGAAGCCGTTCAGGTGATTCGCGCGGATCCAATTCCGACGCGCGCTCATCCCCGTTGATCGATCGATCCAAATATCACCGTGACCGCTCAAAACGTGTTAGCTGGAGAAATACGGTATATTCATTTCGTCCTTTCTGCATCCTGTTATCACTTGTTTGAAAACATTGTTTTGACCCCATTTTTTCGCAGGTTTGTCTTGTTGGCGAGAAAACAAACGACATTACTTTTCACTATTGCGAGCTGTGTGATTTACCAATTGTGATGTATGGGCGTCTGGTTAGTCCTTTTGCCTTTCTTATTCAGTGTCCCATTGTAGTTGCCATGCAAACACGTTTTGTGTTTCAACTGTGCAAGCGCTTTACCTGATCGGAAATGCAACCGGTACGTCATTGAAAATACATTTATGCTAATCGCCCTATGGACAAGTTTGTCTGTATGTATGTATCATCATCATGAATCACATATGTGGAGACAAGCAAAGTGCATAGCAACATAAAGCATGAAAAGTAAATAAGCAAACGCGTAAAATAGAAAGCGTGTAAGCGGAATATGCAAAAACGAATGCACAGGAAACAGCCTATTTTGTAATTCCACTGCATGTGATTTTGTACTTTTTTGTACTTTTTTCGTTTTTATCAAATATAATACAATAATATCGGATAAAAATTATGACACGCACAATGAAACCAGCTGGCGCCACTGACTTCGGTTTTCAGCCATATCTCAAGGTTTCCAACTAAGTATTAGTTGGACGTTTTGATCCTAGCGCTAACGTGAGTTTCTTCATCCCAACGTACCACTTTATGGACTGGCCACCCGGTAGTTTTTACCAGGTTCTGCAAAAAGGCGCAGTATGGCAAACGATGTGGCATTCTCAAACATGTTCTAACCATCGCAAGCGAGCAAGCATAGCAGTTCTCTCAGTCCGTAACCACCTGGTCCTACCACCCGCCTGCAGACATCTATATTTATAACTGGATGCTGCCACCGAATGTGAGCAATCTTACACAGGCAACAGGTGTCAAAAGCCGAAGGAATCTTTCGCTTGAATAGGTTAGGTTTTGTTGCCATAGAGAAGTGGAGTATGCACGACTGCGTTGTATACTCGACCTTTAGTATGAAGTGAAACATCGCGTCGACGCCACAACTGGTAAAGGTTAGCGAATGCTACACTCGCTTTGCGTACACGCTGTGAAATTTCGTCCTCGACACAACCGCCAGCAGAGATACAATTGCCGTGGTAAACAAAGCTGTCGAACAATTCAAGATTGACACCACACAGTTTGATTTGCATAAAGCTGCTCCAGTCCTGGGTAGGTCCTTGTTAAGCGCAAATCACATACCATACATTGAAGATTTAAGCGCAGGGTGGTCCACGGCTTGTTGAATTATATGAAAGCCATCTCCTAGAGGTGCAATGTCATCCGCATACTCTAGATCGGTAGCCCTCTCACCCGACAGAAGCTCAACACCTGCGCCCATCAGATCAGATAAAACTTTCCTTAAGATATCGTCGATGGCGAAAGAAACCGGAGATTCGGCAGCCCTGCCGTACCCCGCCGCAGATATTGAACGAGGACCACAACTGTCCGCGCGCTTGAACTCTGCCCTAGGTTTGGCAATAAAATGCTTTCAGGATCCAAACGTACTTCTTGGGCACTCAGCAGACAGTTCCAAAGACTTTCGCGATCGATTGAATCGAATGCCTCTCTGGTGTAAAGGAATACCACGATAGTTAGCCTATGAACCGCGTGCCGTTGCTCCAGTAATTGATTAGGTGTGAAGATTTGATCTGTACTCCATTGACCGACACGAAACCCAGTTTGTTCCTCATGTATTCGCTCTTACCGTTTGGTACTCAGCCGGTGAAGGTAGATGGAGGCCAGGATTTTGGGAGCTACTGAAATGATACTGATACTCGGTGATTTTCACATGAATCACGCTCTTTTTTAAAAATATCGGAGCTATTACAGTTTCTCTCCAAGGGATCGTAACGCTTTCCTCAGCCTATATGTTGGCCAACATCGCTTGAAGTTCACAAACTAGAACAAAACCGTCATCGTTAACAACGACGTCACTAAAACATCAGCACTTGATGCTCCGTGGCGCCTAAGGCTCTGGAGTGCATTGTAAATCTGTGATTGGGAGGGAGCCTCAAGAGAAATCGACCAAAGGGTATAGTGTTCCGTATCCTCAAAATCAATGTTTACAGGACAGTTAAGCTGTGCCATCTCTTCATGCGCCTGTACATGTTAAAAACGGACGATCCTTCTGCCTCACGCGTCACCTCACTGGTCTCTCGTCGCCCGCTGCCAGTAGTTCTAATGGGTTGGAACAAATTTTTGAAATTGCTTACAACCGCCATAGATTCCAGTTCTATAACATTATAACTCCATCATCTTTCCCGGTTTATTCTCAAACTGGCAATCTGTTTTCGTTTAATACGCCTTTGCGATGTATCATGAATGCTATCAGCAGAAAGCAACCGACATTGCTCCATTATTTTGGGAGAATTTACAGAAACCCACTGTTGAGCTACACGGAAAGTCAACCCACAACTATTTAACGCAGCTATTTTCAAAGAGGTTTGCATTGTTATCCATTGCTCATCGGTACAATGTTTGGGAACTCCAGAAATATGCAAACTCAAAGTGGCCGTAAACCCTTAAAACCAGGAGATCATTAAGCTTGATAACATTCAGCTGCCTTTTGACGTTTCTACATTTCCCACCAAAACGCATCGAGAGCTTAGCGCGGACTAACGTATGATCTGACTCTAGACAGAATGCCCAGTATTAACGGCGATCTCGCCACAAGTAGCTGATAGCAATATGGCCCATTTTTATGTTGTTGTTGGCCTCCTTCGGTCGATGTCGACCACGGATGTGCATCACAATCGCGTGAATGTATGCATGTATAAATTTGAACGGCTGTGCAATCGTCTAATACTTTTGTGAAATGTGGCTAAAACCGTGCTAAATTGATTAGCAGCCGGTAGTGAGCTGCATACTGAAACACGCTTGAGTCTCACTACCATCTCTATTTTTTTTCTCATATATGTCTAGGCCTGGTAACGTGACAGTATCTTAGGCAATGTGCAGCCTGTGACTGCGGCACGTTGTCTGTATCAAGTTTGTGCTTTCATATATACATGTATGAATGTGTTTTACTTTTGTTAAACGCAAATCACATACGATACATTGAATCTTCAAGTGCACGAATGTCCAGGGCTTGTTGCATTTCGTGTATGTATGCAAGTATCTATGCTTGTTTCTTTGTTGTGTGTAAATGCAAAAATGCTACATATAGCTGGTCTAGAGAACATGTTAAATCTACTTCTACAGCGTCGTCTACACTGAGTTGACCATTGGATAGGCAGCACTTGAAGTATGAAGACGTATTTATGTATGTATGAAATCACAAGCATGTATCTTTACTGTACGTGTCACATTGCACTAACTGAGTTGCATGCAAAAACATGCTGGAGTCTCACTGTCATTCTTTCTGTCTAGGCATGGACGACCTGCCAGTACCTTAACATACGCTTGGCTATCACAAAAGTGTCTTTTATATAGATTTAAAACATCGAGCTTCCATATAGTTAAGTGTAATTGTTTATTGAATGAATTGTGAAATTCCTCCTCTTATTTTCTAACTCTATGCGTCGTGCGACATATTTTACCACGATCCTCATATTGGAGTGGATTGCTTAAACGCAATTGCGGCATACCACACTATCTTCTCGTGACATCGTAGTATCGCACGGATCAATGATTATTTGAAATTTTATATGCATATCCTATGGTATGGTACAGCTATCTATTTACTACTAAGTTTGAATCATCTATGCAAGTATTTTACCTGTGTTGTTGACAGTCAACTGATGTCGCTTGTCCTGCATCCCTCATAACTACTTTACCTTTGATCGGCCATTAACGTGTGGCCTTCAAATACGGGTCATATCTGGCATGCGACACAATCATAAATTTTCTCGAGTGTTTGTTTCATCTTGTATATCGTCAAGTGGGATGACGTGGAACTCTTGCTATGATGCATGGCTGTAAGAGCCGCAAGGTAGCTCTCGTGCTGTTGTCGCTAAACTCGCTCACGAACGTTCATTGTCGGCTCCATTTGAGATGTAGGCACTTGTGGCTCTTTAAGTTCCCACTTAGCTTATCTTTCAAGAATTTTTTCATGTTTCTGCAGCAGTTAAGTATCCGGTATATGTTAACAGTGTAACACTGCTCCTGATGATGACACGGATTCCCTAAGTTTTACTGTACTTTTAGCCTTTCAATGTCCTCACACAGGCCTAAATGAAAAAAGAGAGTTCATATTAAGAGGCATTGTGTTATTTTGAATCATTCCCACACGCAAGCATTCTGAAAGTTATAGGATGTTCAGCCAAGCTTTTCTTTCTTTAGGTTGACTCCTTTGCATAGATTTTGGTTGGCACAGTCCACCCTTTCGCATACAAATATATTTGTCCAAGTCCAAATACATTTTTCAATCTAGGTGTAAAAAATCTATTCAAACGATCGATCGCTGTTGGGTTGGGGGAATCTTCATGTGTTTCGAAAGCGAGAGCTGTTATAGAACGTATCTCAGTCAACGAGATCTTCAAGCGCACATCGATCATCGCCACCGGACCGGTGCCAACACTTCATCGACTACAGAACCAGTCACCAACTCTCAACCGCCATTAGATCAGGGGCCCAATCGGCCGAATTCCGTAGAGGATCATCCTGTACCACCCATTGCTAATTCAATCGGATTCGGTCCCCCATCAAAAGTGACGGGTCTACTTCCCCTACCTCCACAATCCTCCACTGGTCTTCTACCACCGCTTTCACGTCCCGTTTGTCCACCAACGAGCTCATTTTCGTTGTTACAATTTACTTCACCTCCTCCGTCAACTCAACCCCCACCAATGGATCCCATGTCAATACGAATGATGAACCCTTCTGTGCCTCCGCCATCGATTTCCGCCAATCCTTCCTTCAGTGCCGCCAACGCTTTGGTTGCTCTTGCTGCGGCTGTTTCGCACGCAAACATGTCGGCACGCCCTGAAAATATCTTTTCTCGTGCTCCCCCTCGTGGCATCACTCAGTTTCAGGTACTTTTTTTACTATTATTGCTAGGACTCATGTAGAATCACTTTACCAATGAACGCTATCCTGAAACCTTACACTGTGATTTCTATCTAACTAACACTAGACTGTTTCATGAATCTAGGCTTTTGATTTGATTCATCATTCTGCATTTTAAAAATTTCGCGCGCATTTTCCACCTATCATGCTGCGGCTGTAGCTGACCGATCATTTTTCGGCCAACGATTTTTTTGATTCTGCTTGAGATTTGCGCAATTTGAAAAGCAATCTCATTATCTGCGTATGACGTAAAGTCGAACAAACGATATCCCCTTGCGATAAATCATCAATCGAAGCAGCATTATTGTTTGTTCTTTAAGTGGTGTGATGAACGAACGTTATTTAGATATCCGGACGAGGACAGTTTGTAACTGCGTTACAATCACTAGCAACCCGTCATACAGCCCAACCGCATGGATGCGCGGCCGTGCAATACTTTCCCCCGTATAAGTTATATCCTTCTAGAATGGTTTCTAGTGTTTCATGACGGCATATAAGTGCAGTCACGGTTATTAATACGTTCCGTCTCGACCAGGGTACGCGGCTTTGATTAAATCTTCATTTGAGTTGATGTGTGTCTTATTTTGCTGTTCCATTGGTTGATATAATACGGATAATTCAAACAATCACTACACCCTGTGAAGCACTAGCTGTCAACTGTTCGTATTTGGGCCATTTGTATCGCACCAGTCTCATGTTTAAGAAGAGCGAGTGTGACTGTCACTTGGTGATTGATGTTCACGCAAGCACTAGTCAGACGGTACTGCACGACCGCGCTCTCCCCGTTGTCGGGGAGCATAGTAATACGCATGGTCAACTACGCCAACATTTGTAATTTCTTTTCATTGCCTTTGGTGAAATGAACATTACCACTTTACACTTAGACAAATCACCTCTCGCTCCGATAGATCTATAATCACATCAATGATTTTCGCGTTTGTTGACCGCTGTTATACTTGGCTAATACCCTTCTTCATTTCTGCGTAGCCTCATCGAATGAACACACCAGCGTTTTCAATCGCGAACCAAAACCCAGGTTGGAACCAGCCCCCAGCGTTGAATACTCTGAGATTACCGGGATCTCTTTTACCCCCAAACGCCGGTCCCGCGCATCAAGGACGTTTCCCATTTTAAAATAAATTTGTTCATGCTTTTTTCACGTATAAAATCTGATAAAACATTTCGTGTTTCGTTTCATTATTGTTCTCATTTGCCATTAAATGTAGGCTTCCAAGTCCGTCCAAGCGGTATACACTTAACGGCTGCTATGCCTGATGTGTGTATGAAATCACAAGCTTGATTCAGACGAAGTGCCGCACCGTCATAGACTGCATGTGGGCTAAGATCTTTTTTAGCTGTGATACTTCCAGCTTTCCCGGGGCTGAAAATATGGTTTATAATAACAATGAGGTTAAATTGAAATTATGTTGAAATATGTTTGGGGCCGATGTAGTAGTCATATTCATTAGATTAAATTGAATTTTTCAGCGATCAGCTCTGGCAATTATCTTGGGCGTTGTCGCTTTTTTATTTTGCTTTTTTTACGACTGGGTCGACAGGTGAATCAGTCGGCTTCATTGATGTCTCAAATCACGCAAAATCATTGTAGACACAGTTACGTTCCTACACCATCAACATCACCATGAGCAGCATTATACTGGCTAAAGGTGCCGGGTGTTTAATTGCCATACTTCGATGACATGGTAAAAAATTCTAAAAAAAGATTTGGAAGGGTGGAATCTTAAAAGCTGCCGAACGTATAGAAGGTTAAGCATAGGCATTTAAAATCTTCAGACGGTACGCAGCTCCAGGGCTTCTAAATCCTCCTTCACAATTGACAGTCGGGTCGTCACTTGACACCGACACCAGGTAGGAGTTGGTTTAGGGTCGATAAGAAGCTCCGTCAGCGCAGAGTCCTTCGTTCAGAGGACTTGGCAATACCACAGCATTCGCCGTTGGATGTAAACGAAGAGCCAGGTATTCCGCGAAATCGTGCTCGAGTGACCACGTTTGAACTGAACTGGTCGGGCAAACAAAGCTACTCAAATGTGCCAGTCTGGTAAACAGTTCATAGACGCTTAATTGCGATCGGTCAAACGGTGGGCGGCGTTAAGGCGTGGGACTACAATGGTGATGGTCGGGGGTTCAAATCCCACCCGAAGCGGAGGATATGCACTGCTGATGAGCTCAAATAGGAGCTAAATTCGACTCCAGTGCTTCCATTATGGACCGTCGTGATCAACTTTGTGAATAGTTCGATGGGCTCGGCACGGATGAGTAGTTACAAATATAAAATAACATGTTCTCCAAACCGCTTAAACCACGTTAGAACATCTAAGATTATCTTAAGGTTCCAATGGTCCAACGTCTTCACAAGTAACATATTCTATTATCTCAACAGCCACGTATCCCACGCATGCTTGCAACTCTAAGAACGGTCACCTATTGATCTCACTTTATTTTCAGTTGATCATTGGTTAACCGAGTTATTTGAAGCGTGGAACATATTCCATCACGGACACAATTGTTGGATTGCAGGTACAACACGAAACGAATATGCGGGTGAGGGAAATGCATGCAAATATGGGTTTTTGTTTCAGCCCACCGGTTGAACCCCATCTACATGTGATTGAACATGTTGGCCGTGCTAGCTTTAGCCTACAGTGGCATCAAAGTTCGACATTTGAATATGCCTTGGTTATTGTGGCGAAACTGCTGATACTGTCTAAAAGAATCAGCAGCATTTTGACATTTCCACCTAGAACAACGAACTCGTCAGCGTAGTCTATATCAAAGGTCCGTGAAGACTTGCACTCCGTTGTTGCCTGACTCATCATGCGATCGACAGCATAGTTGAAATGAACTAGCGATAACGGTCAACCTTTTCCCCACCACCGTATGAAAATCGAAATCGTAAGATTGTTTACCGTAAATGCGAACCCATGGTCAAATAGAGTTCTGATAGGCCTTTATCAGGTTGATGAGTTTCAAGAGGCCCTCATCCGAGTGCAAGATTTCATGTAAACAACCACGTTCTATTGATTTGACGTCAGCGCATGAAGCAATAAAACTCGTCATCGTTGGCAGTTGATACCACGCACAGTCCTCCAGAATCTCACGGAAGGTGATTATTTGGTCTACACATCCTATTAACGTTTCATCTGGGTTTTTTGTCGGAATAGCGATTCTGACACCTAGAACCAGTTCATCCTTTTATTAATGAACAGGGGCTAATCCATCGATTTAGGAACATACACAAATTGATTAAGTAATAAGCAGCAGGTGACGGTCAAAATAAAAACTTCGGATTGCCGTCATTAGTTGTTGTTGTCTACGCCTATCTTTCGGTCCGTAACACGTTTTCCTTGTTATGTAATTATTAAAATCGTTTTATTGTTCAGTTCACCATTACCCAACCAAATGTGAGGACTGAATAAATAAAATAATAAATGAATACGGCTGCATTTTATGTTGCTACTTGGGGGACCGAAATCAAGGAGGAGCGTGGGTTTTATTATAACAGCAATTGTGCTGTGCCCCTAAGGGATGATACGGAAGTTACATGTATCTTTGCTAATTTGAGCTCATTCATTTTGAATGGGTGCTTTCACAGTATTGGATGATATGCGCACGATGTTAGTATTTCCTAATCATTATCACCCACCTCATTCTTGTTGCAAGTTGTCGATTTAGCTCTCGCCAACATTATTACAGATGACTGAAAAAAAACTCAAACAAAATTTTTGATTATCCATTTAAGCATTTCGCATACAGGACTAAACTCATATCTACAAACTCGCTATTTTTATCTGAGCCAGATAGTGTGTCTGCCATTAGTACGATATCTTTACAATAGAACTCGAATTTTGAGTCCTGTTGCTCACCTATAAATTATTTCTCGCCTTTCGGAAAATTTGTTTTTATGTTTGTGACTACTCATTAGTACCAGATCTTTAGAAATACCGCTCTGATTCTAGCGAATTGGTGTCGCATACCCCTTCCATCAACAATAATCAAATAATATAAACGATTTGGCCAATTGAACATTGGGACTTATATTACCTTGATCGATGTTATTTTGGAAAAGGTGCACATCGATAAAAAATCTGTCGCGTTTCGCATTAATACATTCACCGGAAAACTCACAGTTAAATGTGAAATTAAATTAAAATTTTAATCGATCTCTTGATCTAGTATTCGTGCGCACGATATATTGAGTAGATGAGTAATTAACTCGGTCCGTCAAACTATCCCAAAATGGCGAGGGTTCGAAGGGAAATGGTTGGCACGAGATTGCCGGGGAAATCTGATTGAGGTGACAGGCGTACCGATGACCCCAGTATTTACCAGATCTGCCTATTGGATATAAGCATGTTTTATTTCACTTGCTAATTGAGTATCAAATGTTTGACATATTGGCGTTCTCTTGTCAAAATCAATGGTGGTTAACTGAGTGTGTGGATCGTTATTTGATTGAAATGTAGGTGACATGTTTAACGAGGCACAAAGTGATTCAAAGTTGTAATGGTCTAAAAAGCATTTAGCTTAACAATAACCATAGGATGGAGTTATGAGGTATATACAATAAAAAAGGAGAAGAACAGAGAAACTCATGTAGTGTAAATCGTATCAAAATTTGGGTTGTCTCTCAAGTATTTGTCCAAATTAGCTTTAAAAATATCCAGGTTGGCTGAGTGTGTAGCAGTGGAGGGGAGGGTGTTCCATGTGAAACTTACACGTACAGCATACGAATATCTTCGACAGTTCGGTCTTGAAGTGGGAATAAGCACTGTAAGTTCATGTTTCCGACTGGCACGGGGTGGCGAGCGTGTGAAAAGTTTGGACAAGGGATGGTTAGGGACGTGCATAATATTGTACATCAGTATGAGGTCACCTCTTAGTCGACGACAACGAAAGTCCTCGAGCTTTCGGTTGGCAAAACATCAAACGTCAGGAACAGGAACGCTGTTTGGTTTTGATCCTTTAGACCTGACATGATGCCCGATCTGTTCAGCTTCATGCTAAAGAAACCACAGATAAGCGCCGGAATATGGACTCGATCGGCCTAAAAAAGAAAATATAAAAATTCTTTGTCTAGTCTAAACGGTTTAACAGGTCCCTACAACGATTTAACAGTGACAATAAAGATTCCTTCGATCATATATTTCTTCTTGCTAGGTCAATTTTCAACTGAAGATATGGTCAAGGCGCTCTATGCAACAGCACCGCGAAGAAGCCTTCCAGTTGTCATCATGTGATACGTGAGCATGATACCTTATTGGTTGGCATATCAGCCTCATTCGTTTTATGTCGACGACCATGTGGACATCGCGATTGCCTGTTTTTTTAATATCCCACAACACTTTACGGAATTATACACATAAAATCAGCCGTAGCCATTCGTGCTCGAAGATTCAAGACGTTTTAAATTATCGGGTTGCTATTCATTGTTAATTTTGTATTTCCATGGTCACCATTTCACAATACAGTAACAAATTAGGCAGGCACACGTCGTATCCCATCATGTTCGTATTTCAAGTTAATTTGCGACGGTGCCAGCTGCCATTTCAATCCGCTGATTTCTTTCGTTGTCCTCTTTTGAGCTAAACCGCAATACATGAACCGAGATAATTGAAGTGATGTAGTGATTCACGTTCTCAGTGTTCAACTGTAACATGTGATGACGCAGTCTATTGACAAAGAGCTTCAGTCTTGTTCATGTTGATTATCAGGCAAAATATTTCAACTTCGTATAAAAGCTTCCAATCACCAACTTAATCTGCTCTTGGGAGTAAGAAATATTATACTACTCTAGAATTCTATTATGAGCCGTCAACTTGGTAAACTTCCCCCTATTCGTTAGAATTGTAATCATTTTACATTTTGACGATGTGAAATATGCGAGGTCTTTGAGTATGGCAAGCATGGTGAATGATTTTTGAATTCGAACGGATCTCTGTATAAGTCTCACTAATTTTCAAGTTTTTCCTCTCCACGACTGCTTTTATTTTCACGCTATTCGCTCTACCCGTGAACTGCCAACTGTTTGCAACCAGTTGTTGAGTTGATACGAAGTGAA
>JACCGJ010001189.1:27690-45008 GCA_013407085.1 Atriophallophorus winterbourni
CGGGAAAAAATTAGTGACACAGTGAAAATTTCTGCTGATTTTATACATCGAAAGAAGCTAGGCTCATCGTTTTAGAATCTATTTTACAAATACTGGCACTTTGGTTCATTTCTTTTACTTCCCTTATCATAGCACAATGTATTCGGTATACAGTGAAAATGAATAAATTTTCGTCAATGTGTTCCATATATTTACCGTGATTTCGATTCGTTAATTTTTCAGTATTACATTTGAATTGAGTCAACATTCGTTATTCTAATGCTTTCCTAATCAACTGAATTCCAAAACCACTCGTCTTGTGGCCTGTCATGTCCAATCACAAAATACAAGCCCACTCATGTTTCACACAGCGGTGTCCAGACATTCAAGTCAAGGTACACAATTCAATTACCCCCACCATTCTATGCAACGTAATGCCCAGCTCTCACTGGTGTGGATCAGGAATTACACAATAAATCGCATTTCAATTTTCACGTCGTGTCCATGGTTTAAGTCACGCGAGCGAGTACAAAGCATGTTGCCGCGGACGCCATGTGTTACGCCTATTATCGTTTCAACGAGAGCGAGCAGAGACAATTGGCGTTCGTTATCTAAACCGCTTCATCT
This sequence comes from Atriophallophorus winterbourni, assembly GCA_013407085.1. Lineage (NCBI taxonomy): Eukaryota > Metazoa > Platyhelminthes > Trematoda > Plagiorchiida > Microphallidae > Atriophallophorus > Atriophallophorus winterbourni. The sequence continues at coordinate 28,297 of JACCGJ010001189.1, forward strand.
AAACATGCACATGTGCGAAATACCTGGGTGTTTGGGAGATTGGAACAAATAACACACGGTATAGCGCCTAATTCAAATGGGCAAGGTTATATAGCCAGCCAGAGAGAGTGTGAGACAGAGAAAGACATGTTGCTGCAGACATCGGACGATGATTGCATTACCCGGGAAATTAAGCTTCAATAAAGTAAAACATAAGCTGTGATAGTTAATAGAATGTTTGAATTAAATAGACTCAATCGTGTATCGTGGTGCTCATAAGTCCAGCACCTACATTCCACAACCGGTTTCTGGTTGTTTGCTACCATCGCCTGCAGACAGTAAAGCTTAGGTTCAGTAACTAGTGGAAAAATTGGTAAAAGTTAGATTTTAAAGCCACGTTAAATCGTGTTCGTAAAACGCTAAAATGGCTAGTATCTTGTGGGGCTCATATTTAATTATAATTTTCTAATTCAAATGTTAATCGTGGCCTTGATGATATGCTATTTTGCCTTGAACATGTACTAAAGTATACTAAAATATATTATATATATACGAAATATTTTGTGAAGAAACTAACGCAGATGATATGGCGATATTCCATACCAAAGATAACTGATATTACTTGGAATATTACCGAGAAATTTGCTTTTTTCTTCGAGTAATATTTCATTGCTAATTACTTGAAAACATTTTCCCACGCAATTTCATTCTATAATATTGGGTATTAAATCTAGTTGGTTCTTTTAAACTAGGTCTGCAATTATAAGTTTAATATAAATCCCTCATTTGTTGAGAATGGATAAACAATTAATCAAAAACACGTGTTTTACCCTTCTATATCTCAATTGTTATGATATCTGCCACCTTTGAAAAATCAATAATCATACCCCATACCTCAAACATTCTATTAGCCACCGTAAGTTCCATTTATAAGATTTATTTTAGCCAAGTATCAGCGAAATCCGGTGCGATACAATTTGTTTTATTGTAGCGATGCGTTTAAATTTTTGTCAAAAGCACAAAGTCATAAAGCATCGACGGATGTCACATTGAAGCAAACCATAAAAATGACAAATTTATCCTTTCGGGTTGGGCTTTGAAGTCAAGATTTTAAGGTTTGTAGCTAGCAACCATGGCGCATTCCATACGTTTGACAGTGTCTGTCTGTTCACGCAGCAAGTGAAATAATCGGTGAGGTTGAATCAGCTGAGCGTAACTTCAAATTTATCGATCGATTTGTTTATTCAGCACATGGTTGAATTTATAGAAATTGAAGTACAATATTTCCAAGTTTCCCTCGAGTACACTAGCGCTTTCGGTATTCACACAAAGTTTCTTGCATATTTAAGTGGAACACATGGAACTTGGACCGCGGTTGCTTGTGGGGCCAAATAATTTTTTTAAACCACTCAAACATTGTTTTCACAGGCAAACTTTGAAAATTTAGAATAATCAGGTTTGACTCTGGAGGGCTTTTCTAACGATCATTAGAGAACATTCAAGGTCCGATTGCGATAAGTATTGTCTGTCTACATTACGGTTAACTTGATGCTTTATCCTTTCGATATAAACCATTCACAATGAACGACCACCCTTCCAAATGTCTTGAGAATTTTCACCATGTTATGATTGTAAGGCCGTTAAGCATTCTACCCTTTAAATACTGTCCATGTTGATGATGAATGAACGCTTTTAACATGATTCATCTCTTCCTTTTGGTAATCTTGCCCCGTGTAAGAGATTGTGAGCTCAGTTCAAGATAGGACCCATCGTATATAATTGATTACGAAAGGAAAACTTGGTAGTTTAATAAGTTGCTTAAGTTTTGTTGCCGGGTTGAGATGCGCCGATTAAAGAACTTCCGAATTGTAAATTTATATCTGTGTATAGGCCTATTAAACATTTCACTAACATACCATGCAGTCATTAGAGATTTTTGGTGCGTTGCTCATTCGTCGTGTGACACTTTTAAACAGTAAACATGATACAGATTATGCGAAATTCAAGGTTGAGTTGGTGATGCAAAAGAAACCCATAAAACCTAGTGCGATCAGCATTCCCGTATCTGAGTTTTAAACATTGTTGACTACTCTTCAGTCACGGAACTTGAAACATACGCAGTGGAGGGCAACTGAAATCGAGATCTTGGACGCAGTTCTCGCTACATTGGTTCAAATAAGCACAGCAGCATAACATATAGGATTCACATAGTTTCAAACACGTGATCGAATCCACTACCTCTTTTCTATCATGTGAGCAACGAAACACTTTGTTATTCACACATCATAATTTCCCACAAAGTACACAACGACGAGTATACTCTCAAAATTACTCAGTATTTTTCCGTGCTCAGCGAGAAAAAAAGTGTGTATTCACGTGCTAATCTTGACTGGTAGAATTACTGGTACTCAAATATTAATTCTGTGTTTTTAAATAGGATACGCCGACTAATTTCCCATGAGTTTCGACTATTTATACGATCATATGTCTTCAGGTAAAAAGGCCTAAATGTAAAAAGCTGATGCGCCTAATCAAGTTATCCAAAGTTGCTTAATTGTAGCAAGAAAATCTATTTCGAAGTATCGTATACTCGGACTTTGTGTCGAGCTCTTTGATGATTTATAAACTATGCCAAATTTTCTGGCAAATAAAATGTGTTCCAAAAAACACAACTTCGAGTTAGCTGCAATCAAGATCAAATATTTAATCGCAACTAATGGACTTCTCAAAGTAGTGTGTCCTGATCAGTGGTCAGATGATATTCAAATTTCTCAAGCAAGATCGACGTTAATCATTAGGCGTTTGAAAATTTTTGTCAGCAAATTCGCCATTCTCCCATCAAGTTGTTATTCTGAGTTTAGGATTTTAACTATACATTCCATATACACGATGAAAACATGAGCATTTGTTATCCGTAAACATTTGAAACGCGATGTTTAGCAAACAAAGGTTGACCGATTCCCATGTCGGCGATACGAGACTGAACTCTTCAAGATTCCACGGAACTGCAAATTGTCTCAATCAATATGAAGTTAGCTTTGGACCAAATTAGCGAGTTCCGGTTTTGAATACATCCGGATGTTTGAAATGTTTAGTCATTGCTTGCTTTCTAATGCACGATGGATGACCGGTTATCAAGTGGAAATTGAATGCGATAAACGGATTGCTTTCTTATGCGGTGGTTATATTGCTTTTGTTTACATATTAACGGTGTCCATTTTGTTTAGACTAAACAACGCGAACGAGAATGATGAGTGATTGCTAAGAAGCACAAATGATCCCAAGTGGGGCCGATCAAAAACTAATGGTTGCGAACGCAATGCATTTTATGTCATACTTTAAATGGTATTCCTCACAATTATTCATGATGTCAGGAGGAAATAATTGTCCCAATTGTGATGGATGTAGAACAATGGTATTAGCCGAGATTGAACTTTAACATCGAGGTACAGCACTGTCATGTTTATGCGGTAAAACCCATTGATTTAATGAAATTATAGAAAGTAGATGAATCCATGTTACACATAGTGCGACCAGGTTTAATTCAATTCAATTCAATTTAATTTAATGGTTTAGGAACCATATAGCTTTACGAGTAACATAGGGAGTAAAAACGGGATTTGTTTGCTTACTGAACTGTTCAGCTGTTTTCAATCGGTTGGATGGCACATGTAAATCCATGAGGTCAATATGCATTGTTTACTTCGATGCATGGGTTCAACGTTCAAAGCTTTTATGGTGTAGAATATATAGGTTCAATGTTTGGACTGGTCGACATGAAGTAGTCCAAGTTCGATTTGAATATATCCAAGTTGGGTGAATGTGCAACATTACAGGGTAGGGAGTTCCAGGTAAAACATACACGTACAGAATAAAAATACCTTCGACAGTTCAGTCTCGAGTCGGGAATAAGTACTGTGTACTCATGACTACGGCTGGTTCGGTGTCGTAGTCGTGTGAATAGTTTATTCAGGGGATGGTTGGGGGTATGCAATATATTGAAAATAGGAATCAAATCCTCTCTAAGACGGCGGTAGCGAGAGTAGAAGAGATTGAGACTTGTAATACGATCTTCGTATTGTTTGTGCTTTAAACTCTCTGCAAGAGGCTGATATCCATCAGTAGCCAGGGTGACTAAAGATTTTAGTGGAACGTTGTGCGTATTCAGTCGACGCTGGAATCGAAACATTGGGCGAAATATTGATAAATCCAGAGATTGTCTCAAGTCAATTGCTCAAATTAAATGTAAGAAAATCCCCAGGTGCAGATGGCATCACACCGGATGTGTTCAGGTGTTGTCATCGTCAGCTTTGTGAACCGCTTTCCAGCCTGTTAAACTATTCGATGCTTAAACAAGTGGTACCGAGAGATTGGAATTCCGGCGTTATTGCACCTATCTTCAAAGGAGGCTGCCGATCTGACGCTGCAAATTATCGTCCGGTCACACTATTACCTGTTATTGGTAAGGTCATGGAACATATTGTCTCGGAAAGAATGGTTGCACAATTTGAATTGCATAATTTGTTTTCGCATGGATTTCGATCTCATCGCTCTTGTTTAATGAATCTTCTCATAGCGTTAGACGACTGGACGAAGGAGTTGGATAGAAGTTCTTTTATTCACCTCTGTTACTCTGACATTGGTAAAACGGAGTGCTATCCTAAATGTTGAAAACCACTAGCGGAGCCACACAAGGATCCGTGCTAGGCCCGCTCGTCTTTCTATTTCGCAGAAACCGCTCTTGTCTAACTAATTTGCTGACATGTTTAAACGACTGGACTAGTGTAGTGGACACTGGAGGCAGTATTCATGCATGCTACCTTGACATTTCTAAAGCTTTTGACAGAGTTGATCACAACTTACTGCTGAACAAGCTAAAGAAACACGGTATTGCTGGAGGACTGTAAGACTTGTTGCGGGACTATCTCAGCAAATGACATACGGGCTCGAGTTGACGGTATACTATCGAAGGAAATCGACGTCACTAGCGGTGTTCCACAGGGATCCGTGCTTGGACCGATACTGTTTCTGATTTATATGAATGACCTGCCAACACCACGCGGCAGTAAGATGGTTCTGTTCGCAGATGACATAAAAATATGGAAAAAAATCAGCACTGCCGAGGATTGCAGTTTGCTTCAAAGTGATTTGGATGCTGTGCAAATGTGGTTATCTGAAAATAACCTACCGCTAAACATGCAGAAGTCTCAAATCATGCACATCGGTCGCGTGCTAAGCTTTTCTCATTCATACAAGCTTGGCAACAATATCCTGGAGTACACCAAAGAAGAAAAAGACCTGGGTGTCTGGATTTGCGGTAGCTTGATAAATGGTCTACAATGCGAAGCCGTTTACAAACGCGCGTCTCGGATGCTCGGTGTGTTAAGGCGGATATTCGGACGTTTTTCCCAGATCTGTTTTTCTCTGATGATGAACACGTACATACACCCGCTTACTGATTACGCTTCACAAGCCTGGACCCCATGGCTTCAAAAAGACATTTCACTATTGGATCGCATATATCACAGAGCCTCATAGTTGGTCATTGGGCTCGAAAAGCTACCATTCGCTGACCGACTAAGTAAACTGAAGCTGACGACACTTGCACAAAGGAGACTGCGAGCCGACCTCCTCCTCACATTCAAAATCCTTAACAGTGTTTCCCACCCTTTGGATATACTATTTCACCGACGAACATCCAGCAACAACCGCGGTCACAACTGCAAGTTGGAAATACCCCACTCCAATCAGAACTGTCGCAGGTATTTTTATTCTGTGCGTATTTGTTTCGCTTGGAATTCCCTGCCAGCCAATTTGGTAAGCTCAAACACTTTTTCTATATTTAAATTAAAACTGGACGATTTCCTGAGAGCCAATCCAAATTATGCCCCGAACTATTTATAATCTATCGTTACCAGAATTATTTTGATTTTAAAATTTTTCTACACACATATACACATATACACTTGTACCTATAGTTCAACTGCATGGTTATTGTAAAGTAATTGCTTTTTCAACCATAAAATCTCGAATCTTGAATCTTGAATCTATTATACATAAACGATTTAACCCACCACCTCACATCATTCAAAATTGTCCTGCTCGCGGATGATATGAAAATTTGCACGCAAATCAGTTCCGCAGATGATCGTGAGAAACTGCAAATGGATTTGGACAACGTCTCAGATTGGGCGGCCATGAATGATATGACATTCAACATACGGAAAAGTAAGATGCTCTATGTTGGACAAATCGATTGGGAACTGAAAACGTGACATGGAGCTCGTTGGAAAAAGATCTTGGAATATGGATTAGTGGAAATCTGAAGAGCACGGTGCATTGCCAGAATATATATTGACTGGCCAGCAGATTGTTATGTATTTTTCGATTGTCGTTGGAAACGCTACCAAGGATAATGAACGTCTAACTTCACCTTATAATGGAGTATGCGGTAGAGGTCTGGGCTCCTTGGCTACGAAAAGACATTGCTTTCTTTGATAGAATCTATCATAGAGCAACAAAGTTAGTGATGGTTCTTCACAACGTTCCGTACACAAGATTGCGACGCCTGAGTCTGTGACTTTACCAAAAGGAAGATACGACGCGATATTATTCTGACCTAAATAATTGTGTTTACCGAACGACATCCACTTAAACACTTGTTTGGTGTGTGTGATGGGAAAGTGACACGCGGACATACCTTATCCCTTTACGGTCCAAGTTCCCGTATTGATAGTCGGCACTGTTTTTTCGCCGTACGTGGTATATTTCTTTGGAATTCTCTACCCCAACATATGGTGGGCTCTCCTTGCCTGGCGTTGCTTAAGGCGAAATTGGACTTACACATGCAAAAGAATATCATTCGTGAGCCTTAATTTTGATATTCTCTATTCCTTTTATATTATTATTATTATTAACATTCATACCGTAATCCAGTGGTGTTGTAAAATATTAACCTTTTTAACCACAATCCTTGAATCCTTGAATCTTTGACCGTTTTTTATTATGTACGTGTCTGTTTTCTCTGGAATCCGCTTCAGATGCTAATGTTCCCTTTCTCAGTGTAGCCAATTCATTCAAAATTTGGACTCCTATTTGTTGCTTAACGATTTGATTTAAACGTATTGTGTAGCTATTTAACTGGATTGGACGTTAAATAATTAAGATGTATTTTTTATTGATGATTATTTACTATGCTATTTTAATTGGGAAATCTATGCCATTTTTGTCACTAAATAATCTACCTTTTCCCCAAGGCGAATTTTCGTTCTGAATACAAGCTGCAACCAGATGTCGTGGTGTTGTGCACTTTACCACATTTGCGGTTATCGCGCATCGGTGATCGATTGATATCGATCGATATTACTTTCAACACCTGTCCCTTCCAAGGGATGAATCGAACGAGTGAAACAAACAACACACCGAGCATGCTATGCCTGGGTGAACAAACAATCAGGTGACACGACCACCCATCCACCGATAACATGGCAGATCACTGCTGTGACCGGCAAAACGGCACTATAGTATCAATGCGATGGTGCGATTTGTGGAATTGAATTATTGCTGCGGAAGCACCATGGTTTCAGTGGGATTGAAGGAATAATGGTTAAAAAACGAACGACTTACAACATCACAGGATTATGCGATGAGTAAAAATGTCAAAGCATAACTCGTATACCAAAGAATTGTGTTCGTTTTCATATGTAGTTCGAATCTCGCTTTAAATGGAGCGTTCATCTCATGTTTAGATCCATCTCTAGCCGTTCATATTTTCGGAGTCAAGGATGTCGGACCTCTACCGCATACTCCATCGTCGGATGAAAGCAGATATTCAAAATCCTTGGTTACGTTACTAGTGGGAATCTTGTACAAATTCTTTAAAAGATACCTATCACAATTTAAACGAGGAGCGTATCTTCACATCAAGTCGCTTTTTATTCTCTTGCGATATTCTCGTGTTTCTTTTATGATAACATTTTGATACGAAACAGATGAAAAATACAGTGTGGCATAAAGTCAGTTTATGAAAGGCATGTTTTAAATGTTTGTATTTGAAAATAAATTAATCAAGCCGCTTTTGTAGATTTTATATGGAATACATTATTGGGCGTATACAAACCAATTTTCAATGCACAAAATACGGATTGTTGAAATATTGCAAGAAATTAGATCAGGAACAAAACTTTGCTGGAGGTTTGCTTCCCAAAAACATGTATATGAATATACCGGTTTTGACAAAAAAGGTGTATTGCATATCTATCCCAGTACTTTATTTAAGTTCAGGGTTCACTGAACAGCCACAAACGGTCTATTAAGTTCCCGAGTTTGGCAATGAATAGTAGCGTATTTTTCGGACTATACGGCGCACCGGATTATAAGACGCAGTATCAGTGAACGATCTGTTATCATATATAAGACGCACCGGATTATAAGGCGCATAAAGCGAAACAAAAATAGTCGGATAGGTCAGACTTTATTCAAATCATGGACAATAACTGTCAATATTACATAAAAAAGTACACTAACTTTTTCAATCATTCCTCTTCTACGAATCCATCAAATTCCTCGTCTTCGGTGTCAGAATTCAACAGTTTGGCGATAGCGGCATCAAGCACGCCCGGATCCCTCTCGTCATCATCCGATTCAGTCTCATTGCTGTTGCTTGGCTGTTCATCAATGATTTCAGCCTTAGTGAAAGCTCGCACAACAGTAGAAACCGATACTTTAGCCCAGGCGTCGACGATCCATTGGCAGACAGTGGCGTAACTAGCCCGGCGTTGCCTACCTGTGTTGGTAAATGTGTGCTCACCTTCTGTCATCCATTTCTCCCATGCGGCTCGCAATTTAGACTTGAACGCCCTATTGACTCCAATATCTAGCGGTTGGAGTTCTTTGGTTAATCCTCCAGGAATGATGGCTAGCTCCGAATTGGTTTTCTTTACTTGACTTTTGACAGTTTCAGTGAGATGAGCGGGCATAGAGTCGTAGATCACTAAGGCCGTAGAAGTGTGGAAAAAGCCATTCGGCCTCCTGACATAAACGTCTCTCAGCCACTCGCTCATTTTCTCTTCGTCCATCCAGCCTTTCGGATTGACCTTAACAATGATTCCAACAGAAAACGTTTCTTTTGAAAATGTCTTCCTCTTAAAAATGGCCATGGGTGGTAGTTTCTGCCCATTAGCCTGGCAACCAAGAACGACAGTGAAGGAAGATTTCTCATTCCCTGTGGTGCGTATAGATACAGTAGACGTCCCTGTTTTTTTCTACGGTACGGTTCATGGGGATGTCAAAGGTGAGAGGGACCTCATCCATGTTTGTGATGTGGTCAGAATGGATCTTCTTTTCTATGATCTTTTCCTTACAGTAAGTGCGGAAGATAGCTATCCTTTCATTGTAATCCTTTGGCAGTTGCTGCGAAGTGGTAGTTCTTGTTCGGATGGAGAGATGACGCCTTTTCATAAAATGGAAGCACGAAGAAGGACTTCCTTGAAATTCGTCTATCTTCATGTCACGTGCCATCGCTGTTGCCTTAAGTCGAATAAAGATTATAGAGACACTTCTACCTGCTCTTCTTCGTCTTCTTTACTTGACGCAGGTCATCTTCTTGTTTCCTCCATTTCCGTACCATTGATTCATTAATGCTGAATTGTTTCGCAGCTGCTCTATTCCCATGTTGTACTGCGCGGCTGATGGCCTTGAGTTTGAAATCCGCAGCGTAAGCATGTCTCTTAAAAGGTGTCATTTTGGGGTCTTTAATTAACGGATGTTTAAGCACCATAAGTACCAGGAATAGTGGTTTAGGTATGAGAAAGAGTTTCATTTTGATCACTGAATAGTTTCTTGTTGATATGTTGTTGATTGTTTGACTCTGACCCCAAAACAAGTCTCTCTAGACAGCATAGAAAGCCGACTCCACGACCATCAGTGATTATTCTTCTACAATCAAGGGGAGTGACATCGTCACTTACCAAAGTCGTAATAAAACATTTTGACAGATTTTTCAGCGCAGTGTGAACATACACTATTCATACATAAGGCGCACCGGAATATAAGGTTCACTGCCGATTTTTTGTACGAATTAGTGTTTTTATGTGCGTCTTATAGTCCGAAAAACACGGTATGTGCTTTGGGTGTGAGAGAAATTATGGTTCATCTATTAAACTTCAATTTCGCATAATCAAAATAATTTTTCGCCAATAAATGGCGATATACTTTGTGAACAATATAGCGTGTGGATTTTAGAATTATGATATAAACAACACAGTCGAAAAGTAGTGCTGAGAGGAACAAATTAAAAAAATATAAATCAAGCTCAATTGAAGATATTGAATTGAATTGCGCATGCGGATTCTGATCTTACTGTCCCTACCTGATGAGTGCAAATCGCACGAAACCGGTCGTGGGGTGTCTGTGATGGAAATGCATGCAAAGAGCTTTTACGAATGGATATATCTTTGATAAAACTCTGAGTTTATATGCTGCACGACGTATCAAATGATCACACAATCTGATTCGATAGGAATAATCTCCTGCGCGGACATACCTTATACATTTACGTCTCAAGTTCCCGTATTGATTGTCAACGCAATTATTTCGCCCTACGTGTGGTGGACTCTCCTTGCCTTGGGGTATTTCAAGCGAAATTAGACTTACACATGCAAAAAATATCATTCGTGAGCCTCACATTTGATATTCTCTATTCAATTTATGCTATTATATTTTTCAAATTTTCATTCATACCGTAATCCTTTGGTGCTGTAAAGTGTTACCTTTTTACCATAAATCCTTGAATCCCTTATCTTGCGATTCTTACAGATCACTATTGCGCGATCACTTGCGAATCCAGTCGCATAATTTTTAATTCAGATTGGTTCGTATAAGCCACAAGACTGGTAACCATCGTGGATGGTATGCCAACGTTTAAAGTGCCATCGACCCAGCGAACTTTAAAGCAGCTCTCATTCCAAGTTTCTACGATAAAAAAATGCATTGTCAAAACGCAGCAGACGGAGACGGGTTGAGTTGTTTCATCGTTCCGCAGTAAGGTAAGCACGGTTTTAACGCGCGTGCTTGACTCTATTCAATGATTTTCATTGCTCGTTTTCGCAGTATAATAATCTCGTTTGGTTCTACCCCCATTCAGTATTCATTACTTTTTTATGCTTTACTTTTACTTCCTTTCAGGAAAGCAAGAAATTAACGCTCGCCACATTGATAAAAACTTTGAATATTTATTATTTATTTATTTGTTCGTCTCCGATCTCTAACCATTACTTCTTCATCATACACATCATGAACTGAGTAGCGAATATCACTCATGTCTTCGTAAACGAAATTATTATAAAAATTCATACACGAGCATATAATGTATATTCAACCATATTCAATATTCACATCGCCATATCAGAGGCAATTCATATTCAAATAGCAAACAAAGAAATCATACAAATTCAGCTTGTTCACCGGAACCCCATCTAGTTCTCTGTGGTATCCGATCGCACGTATCTCCAACATGGCATGAACACGTCTGCGATGAATTTGAATTTGTACCACTATCGATCAGATCAATAAGATTTCCATCGCGAAATCCACAAAATCGATTGTTAGAAACCGCGAAATTCGATTCGCAGCAAGATGGCTGACGAAACTGTACGAATCCTTGTGCGGTCGGTACCGGACATTCAGTGTTTTTCTCTCGTGGACAGTGTTCCGAATGTGCTGGGATTAAACACGTGTGGTCACAACCCGTTTGATTTTGAATCGATTTCTGAAGTCGTTTGTGGGAAAGACATTGAGATGGGGTCGGTTGACCAGGTAGAAATGTGGACAGCATTGCACTGACGGGTCTCTTGGTATCCTGAATATCAACAGAGCCTGGGAAAATTTTGTGACAATGACTTGAAAGGCATAAATCAAATCAATAATGACATGTTGATACAAAATCTCTTGTCAGAATATGCAAAATCAATGTTTGTTTATCAATGATTTATATCAAGTTTAAATTAGCACTAATAAGAACATACATCTATAACATTTAAGCAAACATTATGCGCTTCTGTCATTAATAACATCACTAAATTGAAGACAGGGTTTCACTGTCAGTCTTTTTAAACTTATCACGATTCGATTCCGTGGGTATTTTGTGTTATCCAGCTATTTACTTAGGAGTTACGAAATCAAACTTATGCATTAGCTTTTAAAATCTGAGACACAGAATGAACATTAGGCTTGACGAACCTCTCATTGGATTTGAAATGATACGTAAGAAGTGCATGCTGTAGATGTCAAAAATGGTGTTTTACGATTGCAGCTTTGATTTCTAGCGCCTCGAGTTGAATTTATACAGCGTACGTATTCAAGCTGTTAATTTACATGAAACTTTAGCAGTAGCAAATCCAGCTTAAGACACCCTTTCGCGATTCTTGTTATGGATATCAAAAGGTCTCGACGTGAGTTCTGCTTTGCGTCTATGAAACATACTGAGATACACACTCCGTTGTCCGAGAGTTAACGAATACACAGGTTGAGCAGAAGAACCGTTTAGTTTCAACCACTTTGACTGTGTAAATATTTATAAACAATGTCATTAGTGAACGCTCTTTAAGCATGCGCACTTGATTTTCAAAGGGTTTAAACATACAGTTAATTTTACAATCCAGCTGGTGCATGGTACAACACTGAAAAAACGAACAGGTCGGGCAATTCAACTACCGTTATCTACGCATTTGGCCCTTATCAATTTCCTCGATATCCAAGACCTATCACCACTCACTCGTCCAATTGCAATGAACGAATAAAAATAGCACTGATTGAGTAACGCAAAAACAGATGCCTTAGTTTAAACCAGTCACATTGGTTGGCGTAACATCTTACTTTCCAAATGTTACTTCGCATGAAAGCTTATGAGAGTTCACATTCTGGATACTACGACGAAATCCCGCCATGGCTTATCAAATCTATGTTCCAACTCTAATACAGCAACTTTATTGATTAATTCCTTAATGGTAACATGACTAATACCAAGTTAATCACACTATTTAAAAACAGAGTCCACCACAGTAACTACCAAGGAATCGCTCTTGCATGTGTGTTTTATTTGGAATTTCCTACCTGCCAACTGGGTAAACTCAACTAATTTAATTACATTCATAACGAAACCTGATGCGTATATGCGAGCTAAGAATGATATTGTCACCACCCATTGAGAAATCATTTCCTAGCTTCTAAAAAGCATCAAGTTTAACAATTATAAAGTTGAATGCTTTTCCAAACATCTTCCGAAGCTTGCTAGCAAACTTTTTGTCCAAGTGACTGTTTTCCACATAGACTGAAGGATGCGAAAAGCAATATCATATGTGTCTTACTAATGCTAAAATCTGCCAAAAATCACATTGGAGAAACACACGATATTTTTATAAATTCAAACACGGAGATAAAAAAAACTTGTATCACAAAGAAACCACACCACGAAATGTAGAAACACGGTCAGCAATAAAATGTACAAGAATAACTCCATGTTGTACGCACAAAATTAGTTCGATTGGCCGCGAGTAATTTATCATCACCGCTCTTGTGACATATTGATGAATTAATTATCATTCTGTTTGTGTCCGCCGAATCAAGTGACTCTTTAAGGCAAGTGCTAGTTTGCCATTTGTTTGGCGTTCACGATAACTGGTTATAAGTTGACAATGTGACATTTTTGAGCAAGTACAACTTTGAATATTTGATGCCCATTTTCACAATCGTATTTACTTTTCTACCGTAGCTAAACTACATTTCATTGAGAAGGGTAATCGATATCAAACGAAGGTCATCTTGATTATCTAAAGCATCCGATGATTATGGTATTTTAATTTTTTTCTGAATTCTTGAAACCGGAAGTATAGCTGCCAAGATTCATACACCGAGATAAAAACGATCTCATCGGCCAAATATGTTTTCTATCCTCAGAAGAGATCAAATTACTCACATCGATCATAATGGCAAACTTGCCGTAGTTTCTATTCGATCAGACATGGGCAAATAAAACGTTTCGGCCAAACTTTCGTATGAGTAAATTATCAAAATCGATACTCTCGCGTTGCAAAGTTTTAACATCATGCGACACAATGTGAAACATAAAATAATAATAAAATTAATAACATTTACCTTTGAGTAGCTCACTGGATTGATCTGCCTGAGGAATTTGATAAGGAGAATTTCGGCAGTTGGCAATTTTACGCTGCTGTAAAAATCAACATTTCGCATTATAAAGATGAAACGAAATGCACTTTATACGAATCAAGAATGATATACTACAGAGTACACAATGTGCTTGAATATTTTATTTTAGGGTTCAGTTATACATTTGCATTCTCTCTGCTGATTTTGAGAAAATATGATTTTGATTATGAAAAATAATTTTCGACTGGAAATACCGCCTGGAGCTGGTCCCAAGGGTGTTGCTTTTCTTCACCAGAACGGAAAAGGGAAATGTTATCAAAAGGATGTGAATAAATTATATGCTTGGGAGACGCGGAGTTTGATAATGGATACCTTGGAAAATCATATCTTTCTTATAACGGGAGATGTGAACCGGATTTTCGTGAGTATATTTTATGATATGCTCTCGTCACGTATTATATTAACACGAGGATAAAATGTAAAAATGGAAAGCGAACCAGAAATTAATTATGTTCTAAAATTTCATTTGTAAACGCAATGGTAAAATATTTGATTTCCCGTTTACGTGTAGATGACTTTATAATAGAAGACTACTGATTAAGTATCTTCATGAGATCAGATGGGAATAGTTAATAAACGAAAAATTAAATTGAATAAATAACAAATGTAGTGATGTGCGACATCCTTCAATCTATTGTCAGTTTTGTTTTTATCAGCCTTAACGCACATATACTAACACATGTTTATTTGCAGATCACCAAAGTTCAAATGCACCTTAAATGTCGCGTGACTAATGAAGTAAGTAAGTGAAGTGAATGTATTGTGTTGCTCACATCCCTCGCACTTATACACCACTACCGGTTTCTGGCTGTTTGCCGTCATCAGGCGGAGACAGTAAGATCAATTTCAGTGAGCCTCGAAACAGTGGCAAAGCGGTAAGTGAAGTGAAGTTTGGTGAATTTGGAATGAGTTTGTGGTGTGTAAGACGCATTGCAATCTTGAACAAAAATACATATTTCTAATAGATAGATAGATAGATAGATAGATAGATAGGTAGATAGATGGATAGATAGATAGATAGATAGGTAGGTAGATAGATAGATAGATAGATAAATAGATAGATAGATAGATAGATTGATTGATTGATTGATTGATAGATTGATAGATAGATAGATAAATAGAGATAGATAGATAGATAGATAGATAGATAGATAGATAGATAGATAGATAGATAGATAGATAGATAGATAGATAGATAGATGGATGGATAGATAGATAAATTGATTGATCGCTTGTTTGAATTGTCGATTGTTTGAATTAATGATTGATCAAAACCATATTTTATATGCGTAATTTCAATGTTTGATTGTTCAATATATTGCTACCTTGCTTGAACTAGATGCAATATATCGAATTTCCTCATTTATGTTCATTTCCATCACAATAAATGTAATACAATTTTTAGAAAAATAACTAAATTATCAGTTAGTATATATGGCTGAAACATTTGTGTGCTCATTTTTAAATCAGTACATATTTTCAAATATTTGTTTAACATGTATGATAGTCCGTTTCATAGGTCAGTTGTCTCGCAATAATCTCTATTCTCATGGATCAATTGAAACTACGAGTTTCCAACTTTCAAGATACGCTATACCATTAACGTTTCAAACATTTTTGGTCATTGCAACTTACATCAAAACTATCATCCGTTTCTTTCAGCGTCAACAAGCTTTCACAACTTCTCACGTTCCGCAATATTTTTGCACAATTCCCAATTCGTAAATATTCATTGGTGATTGCAGATCCATCGGATATCGGTGACCCAGTTTGCCTGGACTCATCTAGCTTTTCCATCTTGATTGAGTAATTCGATCGAACGGGTTCAATGGTGCTGCTCTTTGCATACTTCACTGGTGCAATCTTTCGGTCTATTGCTAGCGTATTGTTGATAGTAGGATAATCTGTCTGCAAACAGAGCCTTGGAACAGTAAAGTTGTCGTATCGACAGAGGTTGGCTTTCCTTTCCCTTGTTTGAATAAATGTGGTGTAGCCGTCATGGGTTAACTTCGAAGATTTTGTTTTACATCTTTTATCATCTGGATCGGTTGCACTGGCGACCGATGGCGAATGATGAGCGACAGGACACCTGAGTATCGTTCCAGTGGCGTGATCCAAGAGTATTTGATCGCTATAAAGATTTGAAATCGAATTGGCTTGTTTCATTTGCATTGGCGATTCCATCATTTGACGGTCTTTATCGACAGCGCCTGTTTGCACAGATAACCAGCCATTACGATCAACAGCACGAAGTTGTCTTCGACGTGAGTTGAGGGCGAAACGAAAACCACGCCGTCCACAGAGGTAAACGGCCAGTCCAAGTAATACAAGAATGATGGCACAACTCAAGGCCACAATAGCAACCAGGATTGCACCAGCACTGACAATGCCGCCCTCGTTTTGTACAGAATCGATTATTCGAGTATTTTTCCCATTTTGTGCGCTTTCTGGGTGTCGATTAAAACCTGCTTTGGGATTCACCAAACTTAACTCTGATTGTGGAAGTT
>JACCGJ010001190.1:0-71787 GCA_013407085.1 Atriophallophorus winterbourni
AGCCTTATTTTAATGAACCCGGCTACGTGGGTACATATGGAACGCCAATGGGAATGAAAGAAAGTCTTCGTTGTAATATCGAATTACAAGGAAACACTGTTCGTTGGGCGATGCTTGACCAATTGCTGCATCCATCACCGGGTTTTGAAGAGGTCAGTTGCTATTTGTGTGTGTATTCAACCTAATCGTCCTTCTTCAGGTGATATACCGCCATTTCCGTTTGCGCCGTGCGGTTATTGTTTCCCAGATAGAAGAGTGGATTTCACAGCTTGAAAACTTGACTGGCGTATCAAAATGGGACGATTTGGTTCGGTTGAGAGTAAGTTTTTCTTGGTGGATCTCAAGCCTGCACACTTTATTCACTTAGATTCGATTACTCTAGCCATCACTATCTTCATATTTTTCTTAGTTGATGACGTTTTGTTTTTCTATTTTCGCTCTCGCTTACTTTGCTAGCTGCTTTGCTGACCTGAGCGTCTGGTTTGCACTTTGAACTGGGTTGTTTATTTGATTACACAAGCCATTCACAATTAGCGTATCCATGCAATATAACTGGTACCCTACATGGCTTTGTTATAAAAAAGAAATGCAAAAGCAAATGGCTCGGTGTAGCCTCTGTAATATATCCCATATCTTCCAAGCATGAGACGCTTTGCTGTGACACAACGAGTGCGCACTTGTGAAACTTTTAGACTCTTCGTTTCAATTTCCGTTTGTCGTCTTTTAACTAAATCAAACAAAAGCTGTTAAATGTCAGTAATCTCACTTTTCCTCTCTCTCTCCTCAGACTGATTTTGCGGCTTTACGCAGGCAGTTTGCAATGCTTGACGATGATTTCTTGAAATGGAAAACCAGTCGATCCTCGATGTCGCGGAGCAAATAACGTTGTTGAACGTTTGACAATAATTCACCTGTGTTCACCTTTTCTGGATAACTTTTGATTTTATCTGAAAGCACTTTGTTCATTGTCTTTCTCGATTATTGCTACGCCACTTTTTTGAGATTACGTATTTTTGCACCCATTGTTTTGTAATAAATTGCTATCAAAATGAAGCACCCTTTAGCCAACGATTTTTTCGCTCGGTACTATGTCTTGGCACTGCTGCTGGTCTGGGATTTAAAATTTCTGTGTCTTGGTCGTGTACTGGTTATTTTTGCGCTCATCGTTGAGCCTCGTGTTGTTTCCGTTATGGCTGCTCCGACGCGTCTCATTCAAACAATCGTGGCTTGAAAACCGATTTTTGTTAACCGTCCTTTGTGAGAAATCTCACGAACCCAATAATCTGGATAGCTGAAAATCGGACTTGAGGTCAGCGTGGCGCATAGTTTTATTTCGTTTGGTAATTTGTTCTTCGAATCTATACTTGAGGTTAGATAAGGCGCGCGAAGCTCAGTGCGTGAAATTTGTATTGCTCCTTTACGAAAAAATTCGATGTATATTGCTTGGTAAAAATTCATGGCATCGTGACTTGTATTATAGTGAATTTTTGCAGCATTACTTTATCAAATATTTGTTGTCACTACTTCTCCGCATTTGCACATGTTCCTGTTTCAAATAGATTCATTAAAATGCTGACGTACACTATTTTGTTTGAGCAGTGGCATCCACATTACTTAACCACTACCGGTTCCTGGCTGTTTGCCGTCATAAGGCAGAGACAGTAAGATAAGTTTCCGTCAGCCTTGAAACAATGGTAAACAAAATGTTTTTTATAGTTTGGAATTAGAAAGGAAAAATTTCAAAGCTACATTACTCTTAACATGCCTCTTACACCTTCCACCAAATTCTTCCGTGGTATCAAAATGTGTAATCAATTTAGCTAGTGTGTCCTCACCCTACACACCATATTGCAAACAAAACGGACAGTAGAAGAAAGCAAATGACTTTATTCAGTGGCGAGCCACACGAGCTACGTCGCATCACCATCACTGGATACATGTGGCTTATCATAGGGAAAGCGTTTGCTAGACTAAGACACACCACGTCCTCCGGTTCTGCCACTTTCCCATTCAAGAAGCGCTTGTATGCTTTCCATACACAAACTAGCCGTGTGTATGTTATCCTCAGACAACGACATCTTGCGCCGTCTTAACGTGTCTAAACCCGCAACATGATTTCAGTTTATCCGGGGTTCGAAACACAAATAGCTCAACAGGTAGCCAACCGAACGGCTTACGCCAATCATATGGACCACCTGTCACCCATTTCAACTGTTTTAATGTCATATGAACGAGACCTACAAAGTACTTGGGCTGATTTGCTGTCAGGTGAACCGGCTTGCTCTCCATCAGATCCGAATTAGTGTCGGGAAATTCAGCCCCCAAATCCATTTGAGCTAAATTAGTGTCAGGTAAATCATCTTCCAGAACAAAACCGACTACACAAGCTTCAACATCATTAGATTTTATACCAACAGAACCCATTACTTGACAAATGACGAGGCTAGCAGGCCTCGTTATTGAACCATTTACGCAACGTTTATAAACCTGACAAAATCTACTCCAATCAATACAAGCTTGACGTGACACAAACTCGGTGAGTTGGTAAAATGTAACGTCTAGTACTTCGCAGTGTATCGCAACATTCAGATAAGCCCATTGTTGCTGGATCTAAGCAGGTAAAATCTTCATTATATACCCCATAGTGGCAATTGAGTTCAAATCCGCCAGGCATTCCAATAGTGAGTGCGACTTGAAATATATACATTGCCAATGCGACACTCACAAAGCCTTCTGAAAAGCCTTCTGGAATGTTGACTGTCCAATCCAAAATGAGTGGGCAACATAACACGGTCGAATATTGCTCTCAGATGAAACTTCGCTCGCTTAAAAACTTTTTCAAGCGGTAACATCACACACTTATCAATAGACTTCCTTGGCTGCCACGACAATAATGCAAAAGGTGCAAAAAACGCTGAACAGGGTCTCTCACACTGAATTTAACTTAAAACTCAAACTGTCTAATGACATTCCAATAACTCATCGGATCCCCATTGAAATAATCCAACATAATATTTTCGATGACCTTGATGTTCGTCTAAGACAAATGCCACAAGTTAACTTAGTAATTGTAGCTGTAGCAAACGCTAAATCTTTCTCCAATTCACGTTCTCGTTTACAATGTGCACAGATACAATAAACTCCATGTCTACCAACTGATGTGGGATCAAAATCGTCTTCACTGTTGCGACTACCTCATAGGGCTGAACCGCACAACATACTAACCTGGCTGATCGTACAGGGATAACAGACTTACAATAATCAATATATTATGAGACAAAATAAATAAACGTCACCAGGCGTTCAACAAAATATTGTGAACAGGATATGCAATAATTTTCGAATCCGCGCAGATAAACTCTGATGTTTTATCACGTTCGTTCACCGGCTTTAATTCCAACAAAGCAAAAATTTATATTGGGTCGACCAAATTGATAGGCATCCAACTGCGATTGACTAAGCTGTTTTTTGTAATGTCCAAGACATGAGCAACTCGTGTGCTACTCGTTTTTCAGTTCGACAAATTCAGAACAACTATTCGGGTGGTCTACGCACTGCTCACATATTGGACGTTACACACGCTACCCAAGGTAACTGACCCTGTAGAACGGAATTGGTTGTATCGTGCTAGCACGTGCAGTTAATTTATTTAATACCCACTATGTTTTCAATCGCCATTTTCCAGTTGTTCACGCCGCCGTAAAGGGTTAACGTGGAAACGACTGACTGAGACTCAGAACAGTTATCTATATAAGAAGGACATGCATAAAAAATTAGAAACAGTAAACAATAATGAATGTTACATTCATACAAGATCATGCAATACAACTAACACAATCGGTTATCTGAAATCAGCTTTTAAGTTTATAGGTTTGTGGCAAGCTCAGTTTTTTCGTATCAAAATTTTTGTTCGATTGTAATTAGTTTTTGCCTGAAAAATAAATGCGCACCCAGACAGCAAACAATACAAAACCGTTAAAAAATATTTCACATGACATCGCTTTCATATTTTTTCTCTGGACTGAATAATCCAAATGTAACTCCGATTTACAATCAAGATCTTCATGATTTACGCATTGTTTTGCATCTGAAATTTTTTATCGATAATTGATCAACCGTTAAGAAATAGCAAAAAGTTTTTATATGAGATTTATTATCCATTCTACAATTTTGGCTTTGTGTATACAAATGTTTGGTAAATAATTATCATGCTTAGCATGTCTTGGAAATCCAAGAATAAAACATATATATTGCCCGTACGTCCTTCATCCAAAAATGTTAAGGTATGTACGACAACCATGCATTCAGATTGGCTACCACCTGAAAAGATTATTCTATTAATCGCAAATTATCAGCTGTTGTTAAACTTATCAACCTTGAATTGAAACCGGCGCGGAATAAACAGATTTCACTGCCAGATGAGATATTAAGAACATCTTCAGTCGCTATTGGACTGCTCATGTTTCAGTGAAACTTGAACTTGGACTTGAATTTGAGTTGAAAATCAGCATGAGAATGTGCAAGAACAAATTCATTGGTCGAGGGAATGGATTGCCTCCCTTCATCCCTTTTGGAACCTGTCAGCTTGAACCGTTGCATCATTTCACAAACCTCGGTTCAAACTTTGTGAATAACCTTTTCTATAGACAAGGAGATTGCTAGGCTTCCATCTTGTGCCGCTCGAAGTCAATTGATAGCGAGACAAATCCACACGAGAAAATCAAAGTGATAGAATCCAAGGTAAGGAAGACGCCTAAATGTTGTTTATTAAATATCGGAAACAAGTTGAGAATATTCTGTTCAAAAAGGTTCTTATAGGCTGCTGTCGATTGGACATTCAACATGTTTTTCTTCCTCAAATTTTCGGGGATTAAACCACTCTCGTACTCCATACACACATACACACATCTGTACCTTCTTCAAAACAATTCTCATAGTATCGGTTGCTTTCATACACACTCGCGGATAAATTTGTGTACTCGGTCAGACTTGGTCGAATGTTGTTCAGTGCTGTCATTTACTGATGCTGAAATTTAACTTTCGGCGCGCTATTTAAGCATCGTTCGTTTATTTCGTTATGCTTGTGGCGTTCAAACATCTTCCGTGTGATGCTTTCCCTGTAGAAGATTTATGTTTTATTTCCACGCAAAATTTATTGTTATCTGTCACAGATAATTTCACCATTAAGGTTTTGGATGGGCAATCTAAACGGTTGCTACAGGTTGGCCGTTTGCATTGTACGGAGAGTAGCACACGTGGTATTGTATAACATTTTCGCTTATTGTCTTTTACCGTAGATCCATTAAAAATAGATTTTTCAAATAATAAAAATTGTATTATCATGGCCAAAGGTTGTTTCGTGAATTCTCGTGTGCCTCTAAACAATGAGGTACTTATTGAGGATTTTTTGTGCCATTCTGTCGCAATTAATGACGAAATCATTCGCCTACATTTTATCGGAAACGATGCTCTTTTGTTGAAAACGCTTTTATCGTCAGATCTCGGACAATGGAATTTTTTGGAGAAAAAAGATGTTGTTTTCAATTACGTTGCAGAGGCGTGCAAGGTATGCGGCTTTTTAAAAATTATACAAGGTGGTAAAATCTGCAACACTCATTAGCTCTTTATATGTATTGGCTGAATGGGTAAATAGAGTTTTTCGTTCTCTACGCGATGGAAGATCACTTTATTTTTATCTTCTCTCTTCGATCGACAGTCGCCTGCTACGCATGCGGATAAAAGATGTAATTCTTTTGGGTTTGGCTCAAAAAAGAAACAAAATTGTGATGAATCTACAAAGCTCACGGTTGTTAACCTTTTCTGATTGGGTTTACAGTAATTACGAGTGAGTAAATTGGTAATGTTGTTAATTTATTTTTATTAAAGCCTGTAAAATGGTTGAATAATCACATTTTATTAAGAAAAATCAGGTTGAAAATTAAAACTCATTTTCAATTCTGAGAGTAGATGCATATGCTTGTACATAATTAAGGGTGATTTTCGAAGTTGAAGAATTTCATATTTTTTACTACTTTAGAGGTGCAGCTAAATAGCAAACCTTTTCTTAAGTTGCCATAATATTTAATGTCAAACAGTCTATATTATTTAAGCTTCTTACTATAATAAACATTTTTCATAACTTAACACTATTAAAAGTTTCTTTGTTCATACTGAGTTAATTTATCTTTAAGCTCATCACCTCACCCCACGCACAGCTTTATCGTCATCACGGCCAAATTCACACAATTACTAATCGAATGACGTGATAAAATGATAGATTGAGGGACGCAATTGTTACGGCTCTTAGAATTAAGCTTAAGTTTGCAACAACACTTCGCCAGCTGGCTCTGTTTTATGAACTTCTCTTCAGTTTAGATTGCTGTGGTATATTGTTCAAACATTATCATCAGAGACAGTATTTCTTCTGTTTCATGCACCGAATGCTTAACTGCTATGCAACCATAAAAAAGTCGAATCCTAAAAGATGGGGAAGGGTTGGACTTAAATAGCTACGCATTCTATAGAAACGTAAGAACAAACAAACCAGGATGAGGTGTCTACACCTAGAATAGAACATGCATTCAATCACGTTTCGTGAACGAGCAGATCTACACCTGCACCCCGCTACCTTGCAAATTTTATTGCCATGCATTATAACAAGCTTTCCTTGTCACTCCACTTGACAACATATAAGGATAAGCAAACACTTTAATAAGATGCTTAGAGCAAGACCGCCATTGAACACGGTTTATGGACATATCTTTAAGCGTAACTAATCACTGCACTATCTGATCGCGAGAACGCCAACCTGGAAGACATGCTCACCGATTTTGGAAAGGTTTCTAGTAAGGGATTTAGCTGCGTACGCCATGTGACTGTTTGGCCACCACTAGATTTACGCCAATCGGTATGTGGCTTGGAAAAAAGAATTTGTTTCAGTGTAACCTATACAAGTTGAGCTGCTTCTCTATAAAAACCTTATTACCGAATAGCTCATTTCGAACAGCACCATTGCGTGTGCGAAAATGTTGCGAACGCATCGGTTGTCAAATACCTAATGTGCTCTTTACATGAGTTCCAACTTTCGAACCCATACAGTAATACAGTCCGAACTGTCGCTTTGTTGACAGTTGTTTCTAATAGCAGCGGTGAGCTAGGTTGCGGAATGCTACGGTCGTCTTAGAAATGCATGCCGAGACGTCGTCATCTAACGATGCTGAATAATTGATGCGACTACCATTTACATGAAACAATCGAAAATTTCAAGCGCCTGATTGTCATGTAATTAATTGCTGTTTGATAATCGATGTCCTGCAGCAGAACACTGCACTTAAAAGGTGCAAACGCATTTCATATGCGGGCACAATACTAGCTAGCTTGTTCAGTATAGCATGTGCATCTGTGTACGAGTCGTATAGCAGAGCTATATCATCTGCATAGTCCAAGTCGAGAAGCTTGCCACCTGGCATTATGTGAACTTTGAAATCTGAGTTTCTTCGCTGCATAATTTCATGATAGCAATAATTACAAGATCAAACAGGAAAGGAGAAATCGGGTACCCTCGTCGGGCGACACTTGTGTTTGGGAATTTCACCCTAACGCATTCAAATGTATGAGCATAAAGTGTAAGCAGTATGCTGACATACTTTTGCGGAACACTTTTGCACGCAAGTTGTGAAACAGGACATTTCGAGCGACTGAATCAAACACTCATTTGAAGTCAAAATAGGTAGCTATAGTCGGATGCCGATAAGTGTCCCTTGTTTCATGCATTGTCTTTCATTTAAAAGTTTCCAAGGTTTAATTTGGCCTTTTTGCTATTCGTTTCTATACAGATGGGCCGGGCCTTACCAAATGTCTGAGGCAGGATTTTACAAGCAATGCTACCCTGAAGGCGACAGCTTTATATGTTGTGAATGCAAACTATCGTTAGTTATATGGAGGCCAGAATATGATGCATGGAGCAACCATAAGCGAAATTACATACATCGTGATGGAGTTTACAAGGAATGCTCTTTTCTGACACGAAAACGCACAACCAACGTTTCTATAAAAGGTGATTTTAAATTAAATTCAATTTTCTATGCGCATTCCGCATAGGGAGAATATAGCGTAACGACACTTCCATATTCGTCGAATTGTTTTTAACAAACATAATCGCGTTTAATTTTATACAAATAAATTTTATAAACAAATGCCTTCCGTCATTCTGTTTAATAATGTTGCAAATATAGTTTTGCTATCACAATCTGTTTTGAAATAAAAGATATCGTTGAATCGCAATGTAAGTGTTCTTTGTAAATATACCAATGTGTCAAATGTGGTCATGGAATAATGTAAAGCGTACACATTGATTTGTAGTTAACTGGCCTTCAAGATTTCAGCCCCGACTCGTGTGCAAGTTATTTCCACCGATGTTCTAATTGGTGATCGCCATAGGTGTATAAGTATTCAGCTTTCGGTGTATCATTTAGCTCCATGAAACAACGTCGAAATGATCGTTTAAATTCGCCTTCATAAATCAAGTTCAATATAGGAATATCTTGGTGAAGCTTTCGAAAATGCTTCAGCTTGACGCTTTAATGGTGCCACCGCATTTTCATCTGTCACTTCTAATGCTTTATTACCATCCGACCAACCTTTTAGGTTGAATCGTACCGCTGTTTTACTCAGGTTGGTTCGTCTCCATGTAAATACAGAAGTAATTTACTTTACCTTTGTGCGACTTTCTCCTCCTGGAGGATGAGTCGGCTTCAATGAAGGTACTTGGGGATTTGAGTACAAAGCGGCGTCCCCAGCACCACTCGGCGTTTGTTAGAGTCAGCTTCTCCAGCCTTTGCACAAACAAGTGCTACCTGCAAAGCAGCAGGGAGTTGCCAGAAAGAGGTGGTCTACCAGACTCTGTTCCAGGTATTTCCTCAGGGTTTTTTCCTGAAGCCTTTCTTGCGTTCGGGTATCCCGCAGGGCAGCGGAGGTTTAAAATCAAGGTTTTCCTTCCCTTAGAGCTTCATCTGCCCGAATCAAACTGGTTTTCAGGCGCCAGTCACTCGCCTTCTCCACTTCTCCTGTTGGTAGAAGCAGTTTCGCCGGGCTCGGGAGCCACTCGTGCAGGCCAGAAGCTTGACTTTGTTGTCAGAGGCTATTTGTGACGCGCGCCATATGAGAGCACTTTATAAACAGTGGGAGCTCATCCCCACTGCCACCCTCGGCTATGACAACCTTTGGAACCAAGTACAGAAGTCTTGCTGATGGTGTCACCTAGCCTGATAACGAACCTTCCAACGCTAGATACGCAAGTTTGGCGAACGCCATTGGAACAGGGGTTTACGGCGTTCACTTGTCATTAACTCTTTACTATTTTATTCCCTCCAGTTAAATGTGTCGAATTTTTTTTTCTATACCTAGTCTTGTTTATTGTGAAATAAACTTACCAACTGATTATTCTTTTTCAGATAGGCAGAGTGTCTTGAACCTTAGCCAGTTGCTAAAAATGTGTGCATACCACAAAGTATTCATACTTTTCATAGACTACTATGGTTTGCAGTAAATTTTCCTCAGAACGTTACCGAAACCATTTTCAAATTTCTCATTTTAATTACTTCCAAGATATCCCCCGGACGTAATTTCATATGTCATGCGATTACGCTTCGAATTTATTTTCAGATTTACGAGCTACGGAACCAGCACGAAAGCAACGAATTTCTTGTGATCCCGTAAGTTATCATACCTACAATTATGTGCGTCAAAGCCTACCAAACATTCGTACTCATCACAATTCTGTGAATTCTTGGTTGGTTCACAAGCGTTCATGTTCCTTTCGGAAGATAAACAAACGAATGAACCCTGAATCATCATAAATTCCCACACATTCTGGTGATCTTTCCGTTAGGCAATATTGAAAATATCATTTGAAGATAAATCCTCATTTACATACATTTCAATCGCACAACCCATCATTTGAAAATTTTTGCATCCTTTTATACGCATAATTCATGCATTGTTGTACAAGATTA
Organism: Atriophallophorus winterbourni; assembly: GCA_013407085.1. Lineage (NCBI taxonomy): Eukaryota > Metazoa > Platyhelminthes > Trematoda > Plagiorchiida > Microphallidae > Atriophallophorus > Atriophallophorus winterbourni. The sequence continues at coordinate 10,014 of JACCGJ010001190.1, forward strand.
AGGGGTTGCTACGTACTTAGGTTTAGAGTGAAATTGTTGTCGGTGGATATGATGTTTCATTAATATACAATCAAGTCACGGACTTCGAATACGGATAAGCGGTATGAGGATTTGTCCAAATGTGACACTGCACGACAGTTCACCGCGGTAACAGACAGGTTTCAGGACATCAAAATGCTAATTTTGATCGATTTTGTGGCCGTGCTAAGACAAGCAGATCGTACATTACGCCCGAAAGTGGTTTCCTTTAATTCTTACGTTGAAGTGGTTCATTTTTATTAGAACCTGCTTTGATATACGCCCAACGCCCGGGTAGCAAAGTAATCATGAAGTGCAGTGAATCGTACTTAGTGGGTAACAGCGTTTAAACCGTCTAGTTTTCGCTGCCAGGTCGTTAATAAATGCGTCAGCGTAAAATCTCGTCATTTTAACCTTGCCCCGTGGTTTCCCTGAAGGATGAATGCAACGAAGCGTTGATCCATTGAGTTTGAAGTGTACAACGGTGAGGTACCGCTTCCATTTACAAAAAAGATCAAACGATAGCGTAAGCTTCATTTTCAAATGATGATTGATGTCTTTCAGAAGTTAATAGTGCCCTGCAGAAAATGACTACAGACCTACCTTCGTGACCAAGCAACCGTAGTATCTACGTCAATATAGTATTTCTATTCCATTTTCATTCTTAATATATTTCTAGGCCTTGTCAGCCTGACAGTATCTTAGCCCGCGTGAAATCTTTGACTGTGTTGCACTTTGTTTGGATCAGGTTTGTGCCTTCATACATACATACATGCAATGTAGTGTTAAATCACAAGCCTGGTACCAGGAAAAACTGCACGTTGGCTGAGATACACCCAGTTTGCTCAAAACTCGACAAATAGTATGCCGATTACAAAGGCGTCTGTCCCCTACACCAGGAGTGTTTTACAATCATTGACAATAGTATTTTCAAATTCTGATTTGAAGGCGTTGTAGGCTTGCAACGCATGAAATGACAGTGAGAAAATTGAATCAAACATTTGTGGTGACATTTTCCGGAAAATCGCCAAATTTAATCTAAGTATAAAGTAAGCATACCTACCACTCTCAGTCTTGATATGTTGTCTCCGGGTGTGTAGATTCCCCTAGACCGCGGAAATGTTCAGCATCCAGCTAGCAGTAAAGATGGATTTGCCGTAATTAAATGTAACTTGATGGTCTTCAGACTTGAAAACCGAAATAGTTTATAGTGTGCTGTCTTTTTTAACAGCCACAAAGAGGAACAATAAGCACGTAGGCACATATATCAGTCAAATTGACAACGAGAATATCTACGATCCACTGAAAACATCAATTACTCTAATCGGTGTACGACAGAACTCGCATAGATTATCACGGGCATCAAAAGCTGTCTTAGGTTTCTCTTCATCACGGATCGGTACTTGATAGTATATTCGTTTTAGACCCAATAGCCTAAGCACCATGTAGATTTTGGTCGTTTAATCGATTCCTGGTAACGGCAACCTGTCGAGTTGTATGAAACGATTTATAATACGACTGCAGATTGCTTAATAGAAGATTAAGAAATCATGTTCCAGTGATCGGTGGTGAACAATGTTTGAAAAATTCATCTAAAAACCGATTCACGGTTAATTTCAGCACAATATTCGTCAACAGTACAACTTTTCCAGGAAACTGTCTTGTATAACTTTTGGTTGATAATATCCCTCTTCGGTGTACAATCACTGAGAACCCATGGACCAGCGGTTAAAAGTGACTACGGGTCAAAATCGTGGTCAAATAATCATAATTTTTATTCATCACAATTAATGATATTTCGAAGTGTAGCGTTATCTAGGGTTTCCTTCTGAGAATGGAGCATCCACAGTGCGGGCAAAGGTTCGTTGGCATTATTGTGCCACGATTTCATTTAATTTTTTTCAAGCATTCATCCATACACGATCTATGCTGCTGTTACTCCTATTTCACACCGCTTTTCATCGAATATAATGGTAAAGCATCGTTTTCCGTTTTCAATTTAATATCAATGTTTACAGGTTTCGCTGATTTTCACTTCAATTTAGATAACCGTTTTGAGCACTACATTGTCTCCTACTTTCGTTGTTACTTCGACGGCGCGTGGTGCAATCACCATTTGGGATCTATCGGTCAACAACTGGGTCAGTCGCCATTTTGGGTGTGATTACTTGACCTGTTTGTTTTTGAATATACTCTAGCGAGTTAAAGGTGCAATCGTAATATGTTTAAAAGTCGGTAACAGTGACTAGGATCTAGATAGCGATGTGAATCCATCCTTCATCCATCAAGTATAACCTTGTGTCCCTGCGACCTTCTTATTACCATTTCATCTAATTTCTATTGCAAAGTATCTTAACCCATGCTTGAGTCATCAGACTGTGATATTTCATATGACTCCAGACTTTCGATTCTCTATGTACGTCCCACCTTCGTCCGTTTCTATGACACGGAGGACGCTATCTCCACGTGGTATGAAATAAATTCGGGCTGTTTATCCAGGTGTCTACCCAAACACTGTTGAATGTGGAGTTCACTAGTCTTTGATTGTAACACCTCCACATTTTACCGACACGATTGATCGACTATGGTAATTATTCATAAAAGGACTAAACCACATAGTGCTGATGCCAACCCGTCACTTACCACAGCGATTTTCCTTTAGTCCATCTTGTCCAACTACATGAAGATTTTGGCCGTCTGTCTCTCTAGCTATGGCACATGCGCGTTAAGGAATTTAATACCGAATCATGTTCCTATTGAGTCTTTTTGGTTTCTTCTCGTATTTCTGTCCAACGTTGTCAGGATGCTATCAAGCATGACTGTTATCCGCACAATTCCTCGTATAGTTATTGCTCTACCCTATGTCCAAGTATCATTCTGGTGTTTGTGTCACACTTCAGCCTTAATCCTCGCTTTAGATGCACAGATGTAAATTGTACCTATATTGATCGGGCTCCCAGGTGCACCGTTTTCCTCATCAGTTTTATTAAGAAGGCTCGATATCAATATCTTGCAGGCAGTCGAATCTTGCGTCAAAAACGGTATAATCTTGCCATAATCAACCGATCGCGTTTCGTTATCAAACTTTGGTTTAACGAGTAACACCTTGAAAGTAGTGCTTTATTTCGCTCGCATGAAATTCAATTTTTCGTTTTTTTATTTTTTATCAGATTTCCAAGGATTTCCAGTTGGCATCCGTGTTGTCTTCGGTCTGTGGAAAAAGTGAGTAGTTGCTATCCTGTATTTCCCTTTCTCTGCAAACTTAGTTATTTTTGATGAGTAAGTTCTAATATGCCCAATATTACCGCCCCTATGCGGTATGGTCATGCTAGGCTGAATTGCTTGCAACCGTGAATGAGCTTCTTCCAATGACACTGCAAAGCATATTGTTATTGTTACCTATACGATTTCTTATCTAGCTCAAACCAATTTGAAGGTATCTTAGCCCCGACATGGTCGGTCGAACGTTGTGGCATTGGCGCACATTCACGGCTAAATACTTGACATTAATACTATTAGCTGACTCTCATCAAACTGCTATATTCGAAAGATGTCCGTGCTAAAATTTTATATAATTTTTCAGTCATCTCTCCAGAAAATTTAGAAGTTTGCAGTGCAAGTCTTATACCACCCGCGGAGGCGTCTGCTGATACGGCGACGACAGAAGAACATCACTTGATATTGGGATGCAGATTGGCCAATCATGTTTCCGACTCATTGAAGCGATCCGCTCCAGGTTGTTTCACTGAAATGGGGCGTGAAGAGGATGTGCCGATGAATGTTTTGCTTATTCTTGGTGTTCGCTTGAAAACGATTTTCGATTGTTTTCGGAAGCTTGATACAAGCTCTCCTCCTGATCTGGGGTACATTTCTACGTTTGGCCGCAGTGAGCTCCCCGGAGTGGCATTGCTGACTCACTTTGAGCACGACGACACGATGGAAACTATTCTAGAGTCCGCCACGAAGGAGTTATTCAACTCTGTGGAATCTCGAGATGAGTCACCTGTCGAATCCGTGTATTTCCCTAGTGCAAACTCCTTCAGTAAATTATCTGAGGATGAAGAAACATGTACCAAAATGGTTAGTAGTCATTTTCTCAAAATATAATAGATATTTGCAGCTTTTTTCAGATGGAATTTACGCGGAAGTATGAACGATTAACTTGAGCGTTGTTTCAATCAATTTTATTCAAGAGATTAGTAAATATGGGTATTGTTTACACAGTCTAGATAACCTAATTGATCCGTTTACATCCCTACACTTATGCTTCGCTAGCTGAGGTAATGTGCGGCCTATTTCAACATCATCTTAAAGAAAGACCACGTTTTTTGTTCTGGCTTGCCGAAATACCTCCACGTGGTGCCAGCTGAGTGGGCTCGGTTCTCCGAGCTCAGCGAAAGGTTCGGCGGTGGTGTCTGAGGGTGTGGTGGGTTTTCGCCTGGCAAGCGTTCTCCCTATAAAAAGCCACAAAAATCCAATGATGACATCACGGCGGGGCGGATGTGACTCGCCGCTCCAAAAGTCACTGCCCCTTGTCCTATCCAAGGACATTGTATGATGCACAGGCAAAAAGTGAAGTCACCAACCTATCAACGGGGTTATCGGGCTCCGAAATGGAAATTCTCAGAAAAGGGCGTATGAACCGCTTCGTCGGTCACCGGCCACCGATAGGTGCGAACCTCTCTCGCTCCACTGCCTTGTGGGTAAAGGCTCGGATTGGGACCCCCTAAACGAAATCTCCCCTACTTCGGTGTAGGCAACCGGGTAGTATCATGCCTACGTTCAACGATGTCGATGACAACACTTTGTACCCCCTTCTCGCTTTGTACATCTCATTGTTTATGTTGAACGGCACTATATCTGTATCAGATTGTGCAAATATAATAATAATATAATTGTGACCGTGTGAAAGTTGACTGATTATTATGCACATGTGTTTCACCACCAAAATCCAGATTCAGCTGATCTAGCGAGCTGCTTGGCAACCTGCGCACAGTCATAAATATTTTATGACTAAATGCGAAATCCTCTGTACTTATTCACTCGGTCGTAAACATTCGCCTGCTCGGTTGATTCCTCTGGTTCTCCTTTAAATGATGAGGCTGCAAGCCATGTTCAATACCACCAATCATGTATCTCATTACCGTTTCGCCTATTGCTTATTGTTTTAAAATGAAATATTCAAAAGCAATTTCACTCAATATTCAACTTTTATCGGCTTTTGAAGATTTTTATATCTTATATATTTTTTCACAGAAAACGAACACAGCCCTAGAATTTTACCGATCGTTGGGCTTGGGTGATGTGAAATCAGAGTTGGATAGACTTGATATCGGCTCGGTGGTTTGCGATGCCGCAACTATGCCCAAACCACCTCCAGTGCCTGATGTTAGGCTAATCGGCTGTGTACCTGTTCCTTGTGCTTCTGACCAATCATCTGTATCACAAATAATACCGATATCGAAAAATATTGATTGGCTTTCGGCAGAAAATACTTCATATTCCTCTGGCCTTTTGGTCTGTTGCGGAACTTCAGACGATTGCTTGACCACATCCGCTGGCAATTTATTCATTTACGGGTATGTGTCGCTTGCATGCATTTTATTTCCTAAAAGACATCACCTCTAACACACAATGTTTTACTTTTAAGCCACTGTTATGCAGGATAGGAAGGAGATTCTTAGCCAAGCTTATAATTGACCAATGTAGTATTCAATTGGAATGTGCGAGTGATATAAAAAGACCCCGCTATTGGCCATCTCTGGTAACTAAACTTTACAGTAAACTGCCCCAATCTGATGAATGCGAACAGCAAGAAAATGGTTGTTGGTAGTGCGTGATGGAAAAGCGTGCATATATCTTGCAACTCTTATTGTGGTTTCAACAGTTACACCCATTTTCGCATATTAGTTCATTATCGTTACCCATTGTCACGCCCCCATTAGTGTGTCTTGGCTATTGCAACATTGCACGTCATGTTCAATATCAAGCAGAATGAAATCACAAACCTCATTCAGACAAAGCGCCGCACAGTCAGAGACTGTACGTGAAGTAAGATGCTCTCAGGTTGCCGAGGACTAGATAGATATGGAAAGAAAAATAACAATGGCAGTGAGGCTCCAACGTGTTTTCGCTTGCAGCTCACTACCCGTGACAAATCAATGTAGCACGGTGTTAGCTGCACAGCTGCTGCACGATTGCACATCTCTGTAAGTGCCCGCGGTAGTAATCTTAAAATGTAGTTGATCCCAAATTGAAATCCACACACAACTATAAAATGGACAAAGGGAGTTTTCGAAAACGTCGTTACAGTAGACTACCACGCTGTCTTTTTGAGTACTAGCAAATCATTTAAGCCGCTGCTTTCTCGGATTTATTATTGTGTTTACAAAACGTAAATACTTTTCTCAGTACGTCACCGAATATAACATTTGCTCCCGTTACTTTCAGATACCGCCGCGTGCACTGTGATTCCCTTGGTTGCCCTGTTAGTTCACAGCCCCTTACCAAGGTGGATTTTACGCCCGAGTCCAACCCACGACGGGTTTGTGTTACACCAAGGACTGCTGCGACGAAGCTCTTACCGCTCCGGGTACCTGACGATGAATGTTACTTACACTGTTTCGTGCTATCGGTTTCCGGATCGCTCAGCCTTTTTACTTTTCTGGCTGACCCCATGTTTACTCACCAGACAGTCTGCTTGATTCCTTCACCTCCGCCGTCATCCAATCAACCACGTATTCCACGATGCATCGCTTACTCGGAAGAACTCGATTTTCTGTACGTCGGCGATTCGCGCGGTGGCATCACGGCATATTCATTTGAAGCTCCGAAAACGGATTATCCTCAGCCGTCGGTTGAACCACATGGAGACGCAGCAGACACGCATCTTGATCATTTGTTACATGATGTCCTTTCTGAATCGAATATGCCCACTCGAGATACACTATTCACTCTCGCTGCTATGACATTGACCAATCCCGTGAAATCACGGCTCAGGGTTAATTTTCGTGGTCCCATTGAATGGCGCGAGGTTAATCTTCAGTCTGTTGATCAACTCGGTGGAGAAAAAAACAATTCCGGTCGTGATTGCACACGCAATTCGGCAACCCATTCTAATCCGTGGTCTCTCAGTAATATAAACTCAAATAGTGTCATGAACCATGTTGTTCAGTTTGTTACTAGAAATGTTGTTGCATCCACTCATTCAGACTCGGAAACTTCACCTGCTTCGGCGTTCAGCAAATTTGACGAATGCCGAATAGATTTAACCCTTGAACTTGCCCTCACAGGTGGGCTTTCTGCCCACCTATGGGAGCATTCTCCCAGGGTTGACTCCTTGCCTGTTTACGGTTCCCAAAAAGGCGTTTCATTTCTTCATGTGCCTACGGAATCATGTTACGATTTGGAATTAACCCGACCTCATCATTACAAACTTTCCCACTTTGGTCTGCACCTATCATTGTCGTCAACAAAAGTGAGTTACTGATAAATTATTAAATTACTATTAAATTAAAGGGCATCTGCTTTTCTGCAGTCGATCACAACTCCTCAAACAATTATTTTTTGACCACTTACTATATGGTATGTTAAGAAAGCACAAGCCTGTTCCAGACAAAGTGCCGCACAATCTGAGACTGCATATGGGCTGAAATACCGTCATGTTGCCCTTTCCTAGACAGATATGAGTGGGAAAATAGAAATGGTAGACTCCGGCGTGTTTCAGCATGCAGCTCACTACCGTTGGCCAATCACATTATCACGATGCTAGCCGCACAGCACAGAAATGCTGCACGATTGTATATCTGTCCAAATCCGCTTACTATATATATATATATATATATAGAGAGAGAGAGAGAGAGAGAGTAACTTTAATATGAAGCGAAGCATTGCGACGAAGGTCAGCGGACGCAAACCTGCTTTGCGCTGACAGTGAGATTTTTCCCACAACAACACAACTACTTGTGAAATAAGCCTACCATTGTAAACAATGCCACTCCTCGGCTCAGCGTCAACAAGTTCTATTATTTTTCTTAGACCGCTCTAGTTGCCTTGAACCTAGTCCGAATAACATGATTGGCTTAATGATTCTTTAGATTGCGCTCAGATAATGTTACATTTGATTGGTATGTCGCTGCACATTTTCTCATGGAAAGTTTTCATTGATGTGTATTGTGGCGAATGCAACCATTGTCTTTCCTCGTTTCCATTGCTCAAGCTTCCAACGATCCAAGTCAAATTGTTCGAAAAGTTCGATGCGCCTGGTGGGACTGATCCTGCTGCCCAAGTGGATACGACTGGAAATTGTGACGTCAATTCCGAACGGATCAACAATATCGATCCTTCGTCATCTTGTCCCACTAACTCCCGGCATTTTCATAGTGGGTTTTTTCCGTGCCCCATATTTTTTAATGTGATTAAGCATTCATTTACGGTGCATGCGGATTTTTTTCACAGTGCCGGGTGAACTTCGTTCGTGGCCCGAGACGCAACCTTCCGCGGTTCATTCTTCAAATCTGCGTCTCTTGGCTGGTCCTTACTTACTAACCGAGTCCGTGAACAACCATAGAGCTTATATTCCGTTGACCAGTTCCAAACTGCTGTTGTCGCAGTCACAACAATTTGTGATCAGAATCGAACTTGTGGAACGCCAGTCCTCGCAAGTGAGAACATTTCTACAGTCCCTTATCCTCTGTTTCCGCCAACCACTTCTGAATTTTGTCTGTTGTGCTTCAGAACGATCCATCGCCAGACGAATACGCGCTTTCAAATCTGTTTTCTCAAATTGGCGTGACGGTGCATCAGTTTTCTGACGTTTCTCCCGTAACCCTGAACGATTCCGCATCTGTGGTCTCCGGTCCATTGAATTTGTTGCAAAGCAGTTGTCTTGGTCGATTTTCGCTGCTGCATTCCCAACGGCTGCATCGCTTACTCTTCGAGTGGATTGTTGGTTGTGAAACACACGACGAAATCCTCTATTACTGCTTGAAGTTGCTGAATTGGATTTTAACAATGTACCACAATGAAATCCATCTCTCGGAGTAAGATGCGCTCGCCTAGAGGTTTCATATGTATTACTTTGTTTATCTGCCACATCTAATTTTTGCATGTATTCTTCCGTTTCATGTTTGCCTTGTTGTCTTGAATTTATCTTCTATACCAAATAATGGTGAATGGTATGCGAATAACGTACAGCATCGCGATTTGTTTCCTGTTTTCTTTATAGTGCACACCTGTTTCTACAATTAGGTTAAATTTGAATACCGGCATTGCTACATTTACTTGGCGCTGTCACTCATGCTATTCTAAAATAAATTCATGAAATTTAATCTCTGTATAGTGTTGGAACTTTATAATTTTCGCTAGTCAAGCGTTTAAGACGCTCAGGGAGACTGATGTAATGCGAGGCTCACATTCCCCTCACCGCCACACCTCAACTGGTTTCTGGCTGTTTGTCATCATCCGTTAAAGACAGTAAGATACTTTTCGACGAGCTTTGTAACTGCGAAAAAGTGGTACAATCAGTGCACGGAAGTGCAATCGTGCAGCACTTCTGTGCTGTGCGGCTAACATCGTGATTGGCCACTAGTAGTGTGCTGCATGCTGAAACACGCTGGAGTATCACAACAGTTTCTATTTCAACCTCATATCTGTCTAGGCCCGGGCAACCTGACATACCATACCATAATTGGATGTTTCGACTGCAAGATAGCGTGCAGCCACTAATCGCAGAATGAATCAAAAATTTGGCCTATCTTATTGCACCTCGATCTTTGTTGCGTATTGCTGAGACCACACACTGCTTTTTGTCGGCGTTTTTCTGTGCACCTGTGTCAAACATTCAACAATAAGTTCAATCATACGACGTTTTGAGACGACAAAAATTCTCATCACAATTGCGCATAAATACAGATTTATATTCTCTGCCAAATCAGTTGTAAAAAATCAATAAGCCAACATGCACATAACAAAATGAGCATATTGTCAAAGCTTTTTTCGATAAATCATTTACACGTGTTGAAACCAACTGCGAATCATCTGTTCATCACAACTCACAACACCAGCCCAACCCAAGAGTGTGAGTCACATGTGGTTAATCGCACTGACACTCTGTTTAAAAAGGGAAGGTTTGGATTAACAAGTGCTTATTTTCGCTTGCGAAATACGTGAAATCGATATGAACATAGAAGAATTTTAAATTTGTTCGTCTTGTCTTGTATGCGCTCATTCGTCTTGATGGTTCACTCTCGAATGAACTCGGCTGATCAATGAAATGGCGTTACATTATGTTGGTTTCTCTCGATTTGATGTTGGCCCTCGTTAACCACTTATTGGTGAATTGATTTGTCGGTGCACTGCGCGCCTGTCTTGGTGTCAACATCGGTTGATCATTCTGAGAAACTGTATGCTAGTTACTGGTGTTTCCCGGAATTTAAATTGTATTTTCTGACTATATATGTTTTTTCTCGCTATAAGTAGTTTACTTGGGTTTGTTTCTACATGTCGATCTTTCCGTTTCGTCTAAGTTTTTCACGTGTCATTTATCTATGCAAGCGAATGGCACTGTTGCATGTTATGGTTACATGGGCATGATTTATCACAACCATGATCTCATGTTTACTTCATTCACACCACCTTAAATTAGTCATTTTATAATGGACATTTATCATTCAAAATACTTAACAGATGTGCAATCGTGCCGTACTTCTGCGCTGCGCATGATTTTATGCTAAACTGTTGTATCACCGATATTAAGCTGCATGCTGAAACTTGCGGAAGTCTAACTGCCATTTTCCTTTCCTGTCTCTCTTGGTCTGGGGAATCTGTCAATATCTCGGTCCGCGTGCAGTCTATGACTGCATCACTTTCACCGGATCCTAGCTCGTGTTTTCATCATTTGAAAGCAAATCGTCTTCCGCAGTGCTGAACACCATAAATCTCAAGGTTTTTCGAATCCGCATTCGCTGTATGCATATCCATGGTGGATGCATACGAAAGATATCTGGGTATTTAAAAGCTTGGAACCCACGTAGCACACAAACAACTCTTGCTGGGATCATACAGGCGAATCTCTGAATAATTCCCAGTGCTACCTGCTCCACTAATCATGATTATTGAAAACGTGCGAGAGAAAGATGGTTCTAAAGGGCCACAAGGCTACAAAAATAAATCCGTCCTAAGGCTATAATTTTCTAGCAACACGAACAGCGCATTAAAGAAAAATCTACCTTAGTTCTGCATTGCATGATGGAAAATGGTTTTAAGCACATCACGTCTCAGATTGCTCTGTGCTACGACCCTTCCAATTATCTTTATAATTTCTATACACACTTTCTGCCATTGCTTGCCCCTATTTTCAGGGTAACCTCACCTCCGCGTCTAACACTAAGCGTCATTTTCATGCCACCCACGTTCATTTTGTTTGCGCTTTTTCTGTTGTACTTTTAAACTCTAAATCTTTTGACGTTGTTTATTTCATCTCCCTTTCAAGTGCTGTCCTCGAAAACCTATACGTGATGGCTGCTCAATATACCGATCGCATTATCGATCTTCTTATTGTCAATGGGGATCGGTCCGTTGTAAAAGCTGGTTCGGATTTGCTACTTTCTTTGCTAAGGTGAGCATTTGGACGGTCACAGTCTTTGTATCCTGCACATGTAACGCGGTGCCCCATCGGCTGTCACAATACCTGCTGCTATCACTCTTTCATTCAAACTTGCTTAAATACAAACGTATACATACATACATACATACATACATACATACATACATACATACATACATACATACATACATACATACATACATACATACATACATACATACATACATTCGTACAGGATACATTCATGCCCACGTATAAATGAAAAGGTAATGATCTAAACATGTAATCATGCAGATACAAAACTGCACCAACTAAGTCATCGTTCAAACATCCCTCTCATCCAAACCAAAGGTGAATGCATATGCTCTGAACGATACACTTCTCTGAGCGCCACACTTGAATGTATTGTCGTAATGGTCTTAGACTGCTATGCAAAAATTTCATTAATCAAAGTAATTGTTTTGTTTCATGTCATTTTGCCTGTTTGGTTCCAGCCTCGAACAAACTTGGCACTCCCGTAAATGTGCCCTCGGTACTCCTGTCACTGCTACCTTCTGCATGAATCTCATCGATTTATTAGCGACGGACTCGTTCACCCGTTTCCTGTTCGCCGCTCGATGCTCTGCGGGCGTTGATGCGTTGCTCAACCTAATGTGGACGTTGATGTCGAACCATTCAGGTTCGGCGGAGCATTCGAAATTGCTCTTCAGCTTGTGGCGTGGTGTGCATTCCTTGACTGAATCGCGCGACTCCTCCGCATTCTCGCCTTCGGTCGTTCACAAATTTACAAATGTCACCGAATCACTACTGTCTCGGTATGTGACCTGTTTTTCCGCGTTCATTCAATGCTGTTCAAATTCTTGCTTCAAAGGTGGTGTAAAGTAGTTTTATTTTAATGTAATTATCCTTCTCAACATTTAGTCGACTTTACCGTGGGTAGTTTTACACTGACTTTGCGTATCTGTGTTCCATCGCTATACAATTCAGTTTGAATTATGTTTACAAAGAAAGCGAGGGAGGCAGCTGGCCTAGAAGTCGATCGTGAATGCGTTGTACGATATTAATGAAATACAGTCACCTATAGCTGGTACCTCGAAACAGGCCTTTCTCACTACATCTGTTGAAAAGCGTTACACTTTTAATAAGTATAGCCAGTGTATTGCATACAGTGAGACCCCCTCTGAAAACTCCAAGGCCTCCACACTGGCATCTCCATTGAACAAGTATTAACTTAATGATCAGTTGTTGATATTGATTGCATTAGGCTGATTACACTGTGTAGAGAGCTCTCCATATATCGCTCATGATTTCATTTCTCGGCATTAGTTAGCGGGGCCTTCAAAACGGCCGTGCGTAAAATAAATTTCTCCACACGTTTTCAACCGCTTTTTTCGTCAAATTTTAACGCAAATGCATCAAATATTTTCGTATGAACTGAAGCCCATGTTGGACGTGCAATTTTGAACGAATTATGGGATACCGGAAATTGCAGTGAAACTTGTCGCAGGCTCTTTTGGTTAATGCGTTTGCTAATAAACTGGATTATATGGGTAAATTATCAATCAAGACGGACAAGAAACATCGTTCTTTTGACAAATTGTAACTTGATGTCTGTCCATGTTCGTCAATTTTTTTAATTTGGTGGTCAAATTGCTGGAACAATTGTTAAATAGCTAATAGTTCCGTAACGAACTCTCCACCTTGGTGTACGCGTGAGTAGATTAGTGTTTCTATCAAAAACAGCGCCCTAAATTTTACTCAGGTTCAATTTCGATGCATGATCGATCTCATCGCTCTAGTTTACGAGTCTACGAGCTCACCAATCAGTTTCTTTTGGCTGGCTCTCCGCGCCACCATGTGCATTTTTGTCGCTTTTAACGCTGATGTGACGTTGACCTAAACCAATATTTTGCAAACTCGAGGATAAATCCTCATTCGCAACTAGAAACTTGGATTTATGTGGAGACTTAACTGTTTTGTGGCTGCTGTATTAGCATCCGCATTTATCGATTTTCTCCTTTTCGTCATACATACTTGCCCACATTTTCAGTCATTATGCTCTGGGAAACTTGATTGAGTGATGAAAATTTAAAATCGGTCTTCATCATTTCAGTTTCGGGTTGTTTTATGCTGATTTTGGGGACCCTTCTGTGTTTGAAATGACTTGGAATCACTGGCGACCGTTAGGTACCAACGTTTTGGCTGCGTATAAACTTCAGCATGAAAAGGTGCCTAAAACTTCTGGTGACCCGAACATAACAGTTTCCACTGACAATCAACCAACTTTTGGCGCACCGATTTCCTCGCAATCTGGAACTGTTGTTCGAAACCAGTCGGATGCTATAACCGACGTTTCCCAGCTTCCCACGGCATATTCCTCCTATCTGTCCGGTGGCAAGTCACATGAGCACAACGCGAGTGCCTTGTATCCCCACCAAACGTTTGCACAAGTCGCTTCGCTGATTTCCTCTCCTGACAAATTTCCTCTTCTGTCATTGTTGCAAACTCCTAATTTGGAATCCGCACTGGTAGACCTGATCACATTGTCCCGTTTGATGAATTCCACACATGAGTCCGACACTGGTCTGCTTTTTGGCTCGATGATTTTTCCAGATTTGTGCGATGCTCATTTACATGGCCTGTTAGACGTGGAACCCTTGCGACTTTCTGTCGACCCGAAAATTGACAACAATTCGAAACTGGAACGAGTGGATTTATGTGAGTTGCTATCTTTTCAGCACCGACTGTTCACCTCAAATCTTTTGGTTTCAAAGTAGGAAATAACTATTGTTTTTTTTTCTAGTCACCGGTTCTCTAGTGGAACACTCAGCCACGCGGTCCAGCCGGTTATCTGGAAATACTTCGCAATTCGATGTCGCAAACTTGTCACATCACTGGATGTTTCCAGTAGAAGGTTACCATATCGTCGGTCTGCATTCAGGTGCACATCGATCAATCATTCTCTCGTTCTCTCCAAGTTCAACGCCTCCCTCTCAAGTGTCTCACCTACTCACTGATATACTCATTCCCGTGAATCCCAATTTAGTTTGCGTCACGCTTGAAGCACTTTTGGATACTTCCGACGATGCTCGTTCAATGTTGATCTTTTCCACTACGCAAAATCAACGATTTCCCATCATCATTCGTGATTTGAACCCACCGATTCCGTTCAATCGTCTTCGATTCAGTTTCACCGTCATGTTTAATCCCAACTTCGGCCGACTCCGTGTTCATCTAGGCTCTTATTTCGGACATTCTGTGTTGTTTACTCCCTGGGATTCTGCTGCTCTTCGATTGTACACCAATCACGTTGCAATTGACCGTTGGAACAATGAACGATGTAGATCGTTTTTGAGTGCTGCGCTCAAAAAAGTCAGAATTCATTTGCGAAACAACGAACGTGCACTCATCAATGCGGTACAAGGTTTGCCTGCTGAGTTCGCCGAATCGAACCAAGCCATTCAGTAAGTCCCTTCTTTTCTTATTGTTTAGTAATACATTGTATTTCCTCTGTTGTTTCCGTTTTGAATGAGTAGGATAGATTTTCACTATTCTTGCCGTTAGTACCCATCGGTTGAAGTTGTGTCGATTTTAGTCTACTGTTTTCCGATAACTTTGTTCATTTCTGTATTGTTGTACTCGCCAAATCGCTCTCTCCCACGCAGTGTTTACGTCATCGGAACTTGCCGAGCTAGTTGTATTGCTACATGAGGACCAGTGTTATTTTGTTTTTGTCTGGGTTTAACGTCCCTAATCATGCCACCCGGTAAGCATCTATCGGAGGCGACATTTTACAATACGTGAAGCGTCAGCAATGCATTGTTCTTGATCATTTGGTACCACTTGCAGTTTGTTCATGTGTAACTCTCTAGCCTTTTCGCACCTAGCTGCAAATTTTAAAGCAACGGGGAATGTGACAGACATAGGACGCTTGCATTGGCTATCTTCTAACAGGCCTGCGCTCTGCGTTTGGGTTTTCTCCCTTAGCTTTTATCACTCCATTTGCGCTTCTCCTATTACGTAACTTGCATATTGAACCGAGCGACCAAGCACATTTTCATCTGATGAGAATTCCTATTGCAATGGCCAAACCGTCACATGGCATAGGCAGTTAAAAACCCTTACTAGTAACCTTTCCAAAGTAGGCGCAGCGCGTCTTCCAGGCTGGTGTCCCCGCGATCAGATATCGCAGTGGTTAGTTACGCTTCAGGACATGTCCCGAAACCGTGCTCAATGGCGGTCTTGCACTAAGCATATTCTTGGAGTGTTTGCTTAACCTTGTATGTTGTCAAGCGGAGTGGCGAGAAAAGCTTGTTATGATGCATGACAGTGAAAGCCGCAAGGAAGCTGCCGTGCTGATGTCGCTCTACTCGTTCACGAAACTTGTTTGAATGTATGTTCCATTCGAGGTGTAGGCACCTCTCCCCAGTTTGTTTGTGCTTACTCTTCTATAGAAGCCGTAGCAATTTAAGTCCCACCCTTCCCCATCTTTTAGGATTTTACTTTTTCGTGGTTGTATGGCAGTTAAGCATTCGGTACGTGCTACCGGTGTATTGCTGTCTTTGATGATGATGATGATGCATTTTGCCACTTTCCAAAATTTCCCTCGAAGTTCAATTTCACGTAGCACATTTAGGAATGCTTCTCCCATTAAAATTCGATCTAGTGGCTATCATTTGGTTCAAACTGCTTCGAGGTTATCGACAGTCAACAAGGTGTATTTCTGTAACACTATAATAATAACAATACAAACTCATTTGCATGCATCTCCATCACACACACCCCACGGCCGGTTTCGTGCTGTTTGCACTCATCAGGTAGAAACAGTAGGATCAGGATCCGCGTGCGCTTGAATAATAATGCAATTTTCATTCTGTTGCATATTGTTGATGCGATATATACACATATATATTCTCACAAAGTAATGATTTCACTTTGCAGGTCTTCGCGTGCATTTTCTGACGCTGCTGCGCATGTTTTAACTGCGTACAATCGCTGTTGGAATACGCGGTTTCATTTCAATTGGCTGCAACGATTGTTTAATCGCCTGAATCACCCACACACTGCTTCAAATCCTTATCAGCCAGTTGTAAGTTTCGATCTACACTCACGTTCATTTTTGAATGGAACAACCCGATAAATACTATGTTGCGTTGTGTGGCAAACGGGCTTTCCATTCATTTCTCTGATATTGGTTGTCATAGCGCTTCATGATCTGGGTACTATAATTATCAGATGCTTATCTCCTACTTGATCCGCGCTATTTCTCTTTCATTGCAGGCAGAGTTGACGCAAAATATGACGTCTGACAAACGGCGCTATCTGTTGGAGCAATGTCTGTCTGTACTGCTAGTGAACTGCAATCGCCTGGACGTTCAGCGACCACGAATCGATGACCTTCGCTCGGTCATTTCTTCACTTCTCGAAACAACTTTGTCTCACGGGGCCAGATCAGTGCAGGTACGTATTATCGTTATATATAGCGGTATTTTGTACGTGTGTTTAAGTACCTAGACGGTTCTATGCAATACTCCGCAGGCCTTATCGTGTACTTGTACTTGTGTGCGACTATCTCCTCCTGGAGGATGAGTCGTCTTCAATGAAGATTCTTGAGAATTTGGGTACAAATCGGCGTCCCCAGCACCACTTGGCGTTTGTTCGTGTCAGCTTCTCTAGCCTTTGCACAACCAAGTGCGACCTGCAAGGCAGCAGGGAGTTGCTAGAAAGAGGTGGTGTGCACCAACTAACCGTCTACCAGACTCTGTTCCAGGTTTTTCCTCAGGGTTTTCTCCCGAAGCCTTTCCAGCGATCGGGTATCCCGCAAGGCAGCGGAGGTTTAAAATCAGGGTTTTCCTTCCCTTAGATGAAATGCTCTCCCAGGCTCGTTAGCTACATCTGCCCGAAGCAAACTGGTTTTCAGGCGCCAGTCACTCGAGTTGCTTGATTGGGGTGATTAGCTTCACACGGTCACCTCTGAAGTCACATTAAATTTATCTCATTGTTTTATCTGATAAAGCTAGCGCACACTGACTGCATCGCATTGGATTTATTGAACGCAGTACTTATCCGGTACTCTAAATGGTGGTATTTTGCATAGATCATTAAAAATGTTCAAGAAGGATGTGCGCGTTTCGCATAATCAGATGGCGCAAAAGGCAATTTCTCATTTCCTGTTGCACAGTTCCTTCTTTTTGCGTACTACCTCTGTAGATAATCTTGATTCCAATCGATATTTTCTTTCTAAATCCTTTTGTTACCTCTGAAATTCCTTGCTACAGCTGGACAATCTGGCAATGTCTCTGTTCTCGTTTAGTCTGTCTAACCGCGAGATCCTTGATTTGGGTCGCATGATTTTGTGCATAAATAGACGAATGCTCACGCAGTCATAAAGTTTTTTACGGTGTTGGCCAAAGAAATGCCCCAAGGACGATACGAATGATGCTGTTACCGGTGCAAGCTTATGGACTTGTGATTCGCTTTTTGGAGTTTGGCTCCACGAGTGGATTAGCCGGCTTCATTGATGTCTCGGATCGCACCAGCCCACGCACGTCGATCGGAGGCGAGATCGTTGCAGATCGTGATCCAGTCTCGTTCCCACCTGCGAACTCCGTAGACGGTACGCAGACCCAGGGTGTCTACATCCTCTTTCACAGTTGACAGCCAGGTTTTCACGTGACCACCTTGCCGCCGACGCCAGGTGCGAACGGGTTTGGGGTCGAGGACGAGTTTTGGAAGTGCTGTGTCTGTCTTTCGGAGGACGTGGCCAAACAATTGCAGCCTTCGCCGTTGTATGTGAGCGGAAAGTGGAGATAGTCCGCTGCAACGCTCTCGTACGGCTGCGTTAGATACTCGGTCAGTATATCGGATGCCCAAGATTACCCTAAGGCACCAATGGTCGAACACTTCTAATGTGCGCACATCCTGTGACCTTAAAGGCCATGTCTCGCATCCATAAAGCAGTACATGGCGGATCGCTGCTTGATAAACACGCGTCTTAGTTTTAGGCTGATCCCGGGCTTGCGCCAAAGGGTGCCTTTCAACTGCAAAAACGCATTACGAGCACGATCGACCCTTAACTTCACTTCATCTTTCGCCTGACCATTGGGCAATATACTTGAGCCGAGGTATTTAAAGACTGGAACGTATTCGATCGGACAACCATGGACGCGAAGTGGCTGGATGCCTGGTGTGTCGGAATAAAAAAATGCCTTGGTCTTAGCCGCGTTTATCTCAAGACCGACTTCCGCGGCAGTGGCACTAATGCGGTCTAAAGCGGTTTGCAGCATTTCGGTATTGTCGCCCAGAACGACTATATCGTCGGCGTAGTCAAGGTCGGAAATCCATAGGTCCGTTGAAATTTGCACCCCTTGATACTCCGTTAACGCCTGGTTCATTATCCAGTCTACGACATAGTTAAACATAACCGGCGATAGCGGGCAACCTTGCCTGACTCCTGTGTGCAAGTTAAATTCACGCGATTCTTCACCGTAGACACGAACCCGTGCCCTTGTAGAGCTGTAATAGGCTCTGATTAGGTTGACGAGCTTTAATGGAACCCATCCGATAGCATGATGTCCCATAGACAACCACGGTATACGGAGTCGAAGGCGGCGCGGAAGTCAATAAAGCAAGCTATCGTTTGCTGTTGATACCGTGCACGGTGCTCGAGGATCCTGCGTAAAGTAAATATTTGATCTACGCAACCCATCCAAGGGCGAAATCCACCTTGGTTAACTCTGGTGCGCAGATTTCTTTCGGCGGAGAACCGATTAAGCAGGAGCGTTGCAAACACTTTAGCAGCGGTGTCGATTAGACTTATTCCGCGGTAATTGGAGCACACAGATTTATCTCCACGTTTCGGCAGTGGTAGAATGATAGACATCCCCCAGTCTGATGGGAAAACTTCCGTCTCCCAGATCGAACAAAACAGCCGATGTAGCGGAGATAATAATACGTCGGCACAGGCTTTAATAAGTTCAACGGAAATTCCGTCCTCACCTGGCGATTTACCATTCTGCATTCGTCGTAAAACACTTGATATCTCGTATTCTGATGGTGCCTCGCAGTTGACCGGGTATTCACAGCTATTTATCGGGGAAGTGAATACTGCATTGATAGATGACGGGCGGTTCAGTAGCTGACTGAAGTGCTCAACCCACCTATCTATCTTTTGATGAAGGTCAAATATCATCTGTCCTGACGAATCTCGAAGGTTCGTACAAAAACCACAGCTTCCAGATGCTCTGCGAATCAGGCGAAACAGTCGTCCAAAGTCTCCTATACTTGCTGCGGCTTCCATTTCGGATGCGGTTTCCGCCCAATATAGCTGACGATCCTTGCGGGCTGATCGTGTAGCAGCTCTCCTAAGGAGGCGATAATCAGATGCACCATGCATTCGGGCGTCTCTTGCCCGGGCAGAGAGCTCGATGGTGTTCTGAGAAATCCAATCTCGTCGGCGACGAGAGGCCGTGCCTAGGGTTTTTAGTGCTGCAGTCTGAGTAGCGGTCTTCAGTCTGGACCACTGTTGTTCGACTGATGCATCACTCCCATCCAACCGCTCAGCGATATCGTCAATGAGCTTCTTACGTTGGGCCGGGTTTCCTAAGGCTTCCAAGTTTAAGCGCTTCCTAGGAGTTTTCCTTTGGCGGTTTAGCAGGCGAAGTCGGAGCTTTGCGCGAACAAGTGTGTGATCGGTGCCTGCTGCGTTCCCTGTTTCGGCTCCACGATAGGACCTACAGTCGAGCACCGAAGACATCCAACGTGCGCGAATTAGAACATAATCGATCTGGTTCGCCGTTCTACCATCGTTCGAGTACCATGTGACCAAGTGTTTTTAGGGTGCTGGAATTTAGTGTTACAGACGCATAGGTGATTGTAGGCCGCAAACTCGATCAGTCGATCGCCATTCGCGCAGCGCTGCCCTAGGCCAAATTTTCCCAGGATTCGGTTTGTTGCGGAATCTGCTGATCCTGTACGAGCGTTCCAGTCACCAGCCACAACCAGTACGTCGTTTCCAGCAACTCTATCGACTACGGATTGAAGTTGGTTATAAAAATCGTCTTTTGTAGTTTGGTCGGCTGATAGGGTTGGGGCATACACCGAAACGACTGTTATATTCAAAGGGTGACCCCTCAGCCGGACCACCGCAATTCTCGGGGATACAGGCATCCATGACATGAGTGCTTGCTTAGCATGGTCGCTGAGCGCTATCGCTACTCCATGCTGACCAGATCCATCCTCGGGCCCACTATAAAAAAGCCAATAATTACGATCGACTCCGGGGACCTTGATCGATTTGGATCCGTGTCCGGGAAGGCGGACCTCGGAAAGACAAGCAACATCTACTTGGTAGTCCGAATAAAGAGCGCATCGTGATTGCTTGACTACCAACGTCACGCAGTGTCCGTACGTTCCAACATCCCAGATAAAAGACCTTACGGATATTTATGGCCCCAGCTAGCTTACTTTTCACCCTAGCCGCTGGGAGAGCCAAGGGCGCGTCGCGTCTCGGGAACGCCGTAGCAGAGAGCTGAGATATACGTTGAGACATCGTCATGAAGTTTCTTGGGGATAGTGTACAAGTGATGTCCCCAGCACCACTCGGTGTTTGTTCGAGTACACCTCTCTAGCCTTTGCACAGCCAAGTGCAACCTACAAGGCAGCAGGGAGCTGGCAGATAAACGCGCTGTGCGCCAGTTATCTACCTACGGGGCTTCTCTCCGGATTTTTCCTCGGGGTTTTCTCCCGAAGCCTTTCCCGCAATCGGGTAACCCACAAGGCAATGGGGGTTTGGAGTCAGGGTTTTCCTTCCCCTAGATGGATTGCCAGTAGCTGACGAGCTCCATCTGCCCGGAGCTAACTAGTTTTATGGCGCCAGTCACCCGCCTTCGCCCCTTCTTATGTCAGTAAGAGCAGTTCCGCCGGGCTTGTGAAAGCCACTCGTGCAGGCCAGGAGTTGGACTTGGTTGTCAGAGGCTATTTGAGACGCACGCCATGTGGGAGCATTTTTTAGATAGTAGGTGGCTCATTCCTACTACCACCCCTGGCTGTGACAACCTTTGGAACCTTCGCTTTTTGTTAGGCTACAATCGAGTGGTCAATGAGCCCACTAGGATGTCTAAATTCGGCATCGCATTGCATTCTTTGTGGTATTCGAAACGTATGCTCATTTATATATTGATAATTTTACCTGTTTTAATCACCCTTGCGCCTATGGCCAAATGCAGTCTGTTGTGTAAAGTTTTTCCCCTGAAAACAGTCGCAATATAGCAGGAAATACAGAAGTTACTTTTTCGAGTGCTATCCCTCTGCTTAGAACATGGGTCCGGTGAATGTGTCCTTCGATAACGCAAGATGGATAGTAACAACTTACTTAGAGTTAAACAAGTAGCGCTTGTATGCCACTGTTGGATGAGGCTGGCACGACCAACCTGTTCAACCACATGTGTCCAAACATATGTTGGTCGTACAATCCTTATCCAACAGTGGCATACAAGCGCTACTTGTTTACCATTCCTCCACTGTTTCAAACGCATGCGGATCCTGATTTTACTGTGCCTACCTGATGAGTGCAAACAGCACGAAACCGGTCGTGGGGTGTGCAACTGAGCATTTTGTACTTTGAAGACGTTACGAAATTAAGTGCGTTCAACACAACCTTTCAAATTCGCCTTGTTAATAACTGAAATGTTGACAGCTATCTCACCGAGCTTCTGTGAGCACGGTTTACCTTAGCTTTAGCCCACGTACTGTCTCTGACTATGCGGTACATTGCCTGGATCAGGCTTGTGTTTTCATCATTCATACCATAACGGCAAGATAGTCATTTGATAGGCCTACTGATTCCTATTTTCCGTACGAAAAATCTGCCATTGCGTTTTTATGTACGCTTTGTGAATATATGTCGCTGAACCGTATTCGTGCCAATTGTTTTCTAGATGATTAGCCATTTCTCAGATCAAATTTTTTAAACGTATGCTGTCTAGTGCAGAGTTGCTCTGCCTATGTTCCGAATTTTCCTAATTCGCTCTTCTTTTGCGGTTTCGATTTAAATGTTCATTACCGTTATTCTGATTATTAAACACCCATCCGTTTTCAAGTATTGTGTTAAGCATCTCGTGTTAGGAAAAGAATGCTTCGGTTCATCATGATAATGTGTGTCGTTTGTTTTTTGTTAGGTTCTTACGGTTGGTGTGCTAACAATTTTGCTGAAGAAATGGTATGATCTTCGGCGCCCGGATGATTTGCTTCCTTCTCACGGTGTGCTTGACTTGAGCCGCCTCCTGAACCCCTCCGGTTTGATCGTCGGCTCGAACGCTTTCCAGATTGTCAGAAAGTCCCTCAGTTTATGGATTCTCCTACGAAGTTGTTCTCAAATCGGTATAGGGAGTCACATCGTTGATGAATGTCTGCGATATATCAGCAGCGTCGAATTCAAATCTGCCGAAGATTTCAGTTTACTTCAGCAATTCATGGCTGTTATTAATGCCATGTTCGAGTGGAATTCGCGTTCTCGATTCATCCCGCGAAACGATTCACTCACGATCGCATCTTCTACGGGTCGTGATGGACTACTACAATGGTACTACACTCGATCCTGCCAAGCGGCTACCGCAGAGAAAATCACCGATACAAGTTCAAGTGAGCTAACCAGTTCACCGGAAATCGAACTTGCGAAATCCACTCTGGAGCAAATTCTGAAAGAAGGATGTGCCCGAAGTATCAAGTCTACTCACGGTACGATTCAAACATTTTGTTTCATTTCTTTCATCTGTACTCACCTACGGTATCTTAGCCCGTATCCTTGATCAGGTTTGTGATTTCATACACCAAACATACCTATAGTTTATTGTGTTTTATATTTTGTTTGTTAAACTTCTATTGTGTTTTGTTCACTGTGACACAACTTCTCATATTGCTTATCGCAACACCTAGAAAGCTTATACGAGCGTGAGTCAAATGCCGACTATAGCTAATGAAGTTCTGTTTTTACACCCGTTGCCTGCGTAGGATTGTCTCCATTGGGTGGAAGCATCGCTTTGTAAATGTACATGCCCACAAACAGGGGTTAGGACCACGGACTAAGTCAGATGCTTATTGCTGCTCAGAAGTTGCTGAAGTGCATCACAATTACATATCCATGCATTAACCTCGCCAGTGTAGGTTGTGATATCCTCATCTGCCCCCTAGTGGTTTGCAAGCAATTCTATTTGACGCTGTACAAAGATGAATGCTCTCTAAACATGCTCGACAGGCATTCCACGGTTTACGAAAAAGGGTATTGCTTTAGCTCCTTTGGACTATCAATTTGCAATATTTATCATGTTCAACTGGCTTGAACTTTATCACAATCGTTTCCTCATCTAGCCTATCACGAACAACTGTAAACACATCTTGAAATCGTCGGCGCCAGGAATTTAATGTGATTCCAGCATCGGGATGATAATGAAATTTGCTGAGGTTTTGTGATACCCTGTCAATCGATTGTATGGAGCTTGAAATGCCCATCGTATAAGATGCTAATCGTTGTAATAACTGTTCAAATTGTTGTTTGAGAACTTTAGGCAATAATTCAAACTGACTTACATGACTTGATGATGTGTTAGAGATTATACTCAATTCCCCGGCTTCGGCTTCGCTATATCCTAAAAATACAGTTGGGTCTCTTGCGTAAGAGAGCAACAACCATTGGCGAACTTGTCGATTTATTGACTGAAAATCACAATCTGGCCGGTAGACGATGTGCAGTCACTATTGATTAATGGTTGATTGACTCTTTATGCTGCCGGTAGATATGTCAAGTACCATTGATTAACAGATTACGTATCACCTTGTGCATGGATATTTTGTTTCTCTATTTTGTAGACCTGCGGTACTCACGATATCAGCACGTGGTTCGCGATTCATTTCCGCTTGGCGCTCTCTTAGCCCAGCGCCTGAAGGAAGCTAGTATGGACTCATCGGCAAGTGTTTTGTTTCCACTTGACTCCTTTGAATTATGATTTTAATGATATTTATTGTACTGATCCCTCTACGCCGTACTTGATCTTCACCATTAAAGCAACATGCAAAATATTGGGCCAAACGGATTCAACTTCATGTACTGAGGTAGTTTCTGTGCCAGAAGCGACACGTTAGCAAACAACTACTCTAAGCGGTTCCTTACAAACTTTCTTCATGAATATGTTTTCCCAATCGGTTAGAAACACTTTCCAATATATAGTCAGTTCAGCTTACTTTTAGCACCATGGTGGTACATTGTTTGAATTTTGCGTGGTCCGCTGAGTGATTATTGATATGCGCTTTAATTCTGCATTTCGTTGACCTCTCATGAGTTATGTTCTCGTCTGTGATACGTCTTACACTCGCCAGTTGGATCACTGATCCAAAGGATAACGCATCACTTTTATAAAGGTGTTGTGACGCTCCGTGCTGGAAATTCCACGAAACAAAGACGTTTGACATTGCTTATTCGTTCGGAATACTCATGTATTCCATTTTTAGGTTTATTGTTTTTTATCATCATTCGATTCCAAAATGGAACTATCTCTATATTCATTTAAATGTCTATTCCGCTTCATGTAGGATCCAGTTTCACGTTCCACGGAACAAGGCGATACGTGTATTCCATCTTCTAAAATCGTAGCTGATCCTCCCACCCAGCTCTATGTGGGATCAACCTTGTTGTCACAGTTGAAGGAAACCCGTAGTGTGCTGCCCGTATTACTCAAACTATGTCTGGTCGACTTGCCAGGCCAATTTCTATCGCGTACTGGCTCATGGCCCGTGGAACCGGACACATTTTTCTCGCTGTGTCGTCTGTCAAGTCGTCTACTCGATCTACTTCCTGCCATCGAGGTTCGCCAACTATTGGTTTCATCGTCCGGTCTGACGGATTCCTCGCTATACCAGTTATTAGAAACGCTGTGCTCCAACATTGACAGACACTACGGATCCGCTATTTCACTGGTGCTTGGTGGTTTAGGTTGTTTACTGAACACTGTACGGGATGAGCCGCACAACGTTACCCAAGGAGAATCTGTTGCGGAGTGAGTTCGAATTCAATCTCATTTCTCAGTATGATTGGAAATCTTGTTTTTGTTTTATACGACTTCAACGAGTCGAAACCCGTGAAAAACTGCCGGAATTGTACCCTGTGTGTCAAGCGATAAATTTTCACGTCTCTTGCTTCCCGCTATGAAACTCTTTGATCTTATAGCACATGGAATGTCGTACTCATTCATAATTCTTTTTATCTCACGTTTATATACAAGGAAATGACCTGGTGTATCAAGTTCCCTCCCTTGTGCGACATTCATGTGGACAGTCCATGTTGATAAATCAGCATTGTGCGTGATTACGATTATTACTACAATCAGTGCACATTTTGAAAATCGACATTTTTTACTTTTTTTCAAAGATTGTGGTTTATTATAGTTATCACTTGTACCATTGTTTCAACGCTGCTTCTCCTTCGCTTAATTTGACTGAGAAAGCGCTTTCGGAATTGTAAATTTCCATTGCGACTTTGAAGAAAAATATATACCTAGGGCCTGCCTGACTTATTCCAAAGCAAGACTCGCTTATCAGGCCAACTGATGTGACTCAAGCGTGACTTTGAACGTGGGATATATGCTATTTCCGCAAGGGCAGTATAGCTTTTGGGGGTGTGAAACTTGGTCAGCTCGGGCTTGGTCAGTAGGCATTCGGTGCCGTAGGATTGCTTTCGTTTACCAGCCACAATAGTTTAGTATAGTATTTCAACACAAAGTACCTAATTTCAAATGAATCCCTCTCTTGTTTTTTCCGCATCAGAGCCTGTCCGTTAGGGAACCATGTCTGGACCCCATACTTCAATGCCGATCATTCAATCGAAAAACCTTCGCGGTTGGCTTGGTTCCATCTACCACAGCGGTTGTTCAACTCGACCGTATCGGCTATGATTCCTGAGTGTGCTGAATCGACCAGTGTCCAATTAATGTCAGTGAATCCCGAAGCTCGAACAACCATGTCTTGTTTGGTTTCCGAATGCTTTGAATGTTTGCTATCACCAGACGTGGTATCCTCTAGATCGGATTGCGCATCGATGGAAAATGTGCAACGCTTGTATCTCCAATTGCTCGGCGATGCTCATTTCGAGTGAGTCATTTTAGAATTTTCTTATTTGTGGTTTTTAAATTCTTTTATCGAATCTTTTCTTTGTTTGTCTTTTTACAGCCCGGTCGTTTTCCTAACGTCGGAATCTTATCCCCGCTCTGATTTTTATATTCAGCTGAAAGACCAATCTCTCGAGTGGATTTTAAAGACCATTTTGCTTGAGTTGCGGTCATCGCAAACGACAGAGCAACGCGTTCGTGATGCAACCGTGTTGACTTTGAGGTTTTTGTCTGCCGTTGCAGCCCGTTCTGTTTCATCCGCCAAATTCATGCTATCTTGCGCGGAATTTTCCACGTTTTTCGATTGGATGCTACACACCTCCTCCTGGGAACCTTCAGTCGGGCCGGAGAGCCTGCGCTTGATTGAAATTCTTTTGTCCTGCTTCGCGTTTCTCTCCGTTGACACCGCTGGATGCGATTTGACTCCGTTTGACGAGTTCTGTGCTAGCCGCGTGGTTTCGTTGTTATCCCATCAATCGTGAGTAATAGTCAGCACCGAATGCCGGTTAACAGTAGCAATAATTTTCACAATAACTTGCCATGCTGCTAACGATGCATTATTGATACAACTGCCGAGATACGTGAAACGATCCACAATTTCAAACGCCTGAAATGCACTTAATATAGTGTATGTATGTATGTATATATGTATAATCCAGACAAAGTGCCGCACAGTCAGAGACTGCACGTGCGCTGAGATACTGTCAGGTTGCCCAGGCCTAGAAAGATATGAGAAAGGCAATAGAAATGGTAGTTAGACTCCAACCTGTTTCAGCATGCAGCTCACCCCTGATGGCCAATCAATTTAGCACGGTGTTAGCCGCACAGCACATAAGTAATGTGCGATTGCACATCCGTGCAGAGTGTTTGGTGATAAATCGATGTCCCTTCACTTGGAATGTGTGAAGCGCATTCAGAATGCTAGCACATTGCTAAGTAGCTTTTTGAGTATAGTTTCTGCATTGGTGTATGTATCGATCTCGCTTGAAATCAATGTCGTCGGATTTCGTTATTTGTGAATTGGGGTCTTCAATAGAGCAGGTTTTTTAACGCGTGATCTATCCCGCACGAAATGGAATTAAAGGGTTTTATAATTACTCTTTCAGCTCTCAAAAGGGTCAAGGCTGTGTCTTCATTGTCGCATCGCACGGTTGTGCAATCATGCAGTACTTCTCTACTGTGCTAAATGGATTTGCCACCGGCAGTGAGCTGCATGTGAAAACACACCAATGCCTTACTATTGTTTCTGTTTTCATTCTCATATCTATCTACGCGTGGGCAACCTGGCGTGATATTATCCCACGTGCCGTCTATGGCTGTCCATCCATTGCCGCATTAAAGGTGGCTCAGGTCCTGTATTTCAGGGAAAACTTGACTTTCGACACGAGTGTTTTCTGGCTGTTTGAAGCTCATTGATATATGTAATTATATTCTCAAGTAAGACGATCTAGTGAATATTTAAATGATTCGGAATATAAAAGACAATTTTTTATTTCCACATCTTTAGTTTCCGGCAACGACTGTAACTTTTCAAGTACCGTGTTCAATCTCTTCAGATTTTCACTTTTTTAATTATTTTGATATATCGACTTTATCTCACCGTCTGATCTGATTTTGGCCATAATCTGAGGCTATTTTCGAAAAGCTTACTCACTTTCTCTGTGAAACCGTTTGGTATTATCCGCGTTTTTTTATTTTAGATTTTGAATGTTGGAAAACTGCATTTCATATGACGATGTAGAGCAACATTGTCAAACCTCTCCCTAATTTCCAAGATAAATTTTTAATGAAGCATCTTCGATACCTGTTTTCGAATTTTCACATTGGTGCAATTTCATTTTGTTTTGTTTTTAAAGTGATTCATCGTCATCTGAACCGCGCGGCCCTGTGGACCTTCGCTGTCTTTTATTCACGGTGTTCTCCCTGCGCTTGCACTCGCGTCGTCCGACATCCTCATCGCTCTCTTGTTCCGCACACAGTTTTGCACACTTGCCCAGTGAATCTCGACAAAAGTTAGCATTAGACATTGTCCGACACATCCATCACAACTTGCGCCAGTGCTCGAGTGATTGTCGACACCGAATTTGCTTCGGCGTTCTCTCACAACCAACCGATCCAAATTTGGCCCGCTTAAACAAGACGAATCGCGATGTTAACTGTTGTGTGTATACTGGCCAGTGTTCTGATCCCTCTGTTTACCCACATCTGTGGACTTGTGCATATCGCGATGGTGTTTTAGCTGAAATTTTCTACCAAATTTCGCGCGATATCATTCCTGAGAATATTGCTCAATCTACTCTCGAATGCTGTATCGGCACAATACTGGAATTGCTTCAGCATTCCTCCGTTCCGAAAGAAGTTTATCGCATCATCACCGTGGCTTGTCTAATTGGAGGTTGGAGCAAATTGCGTCATCTTTCTGTCCAACTGTTTCAAGCGTACACCCCACTCACTGCATGCGATTGGCTTCTTCACAGTTTGTACAATTTAGTAACCAAAGATATGTTTGCGCGTGATGTGTTTCTCGGGGAAATGCAACGGCGATATTTGGCGTCAGTGAATTGCGTGATGTTGCTTTTACTGTCCTCGGTCTGTGTAGAGGACACTGGGAAGTTATACTCATCGTTGGCCGAGTCTACTGTGCAACTTTTTCTACGTTCATCCGCCGGAATGCATCGTACCTCCATTTCGGTTCCCGTTTCTTCGAATATGCCACAATGCTTTTCGGGTGCCTTGCAACTCGCCCGAACAAATTCACCCGCGTTGTCACTACACAGTCAAATGTTTCGTTCGTATCATCCCTCAGTTAGATGTCAGCTTCCGGTCGGTTTATCTGCGCCTTTGGTTTGTTTTGGAGCCTCAGCTGTCGAGCACTTTTCTCATTTTTTGCAACCTTCCGGAATACCACCGGTTTCGACCAGCGAATTGCAGTCGCTTATCGCAGGCACACTCGAAATCGACTTTTCTTCTGTCGCGGTTTATCATCCTAGCACACTTGAGTCAAACGTTTCTCACGAACATCGTACCCTGTTGACTTCATGTTCTGTATCATCTGCTGGTACATCGAATGCGCTAAAACCTTCCGTCTTGTGGTTAACCAAGGAGAACTTTTTATCCTACATGGAAAAGATCAATCACAAGCAAGAATATGTTGACATAACCATTCGTTTCCCTTGTTTGATTTGGCTACATCGTATCAAATTATTCGGTAAGTTCCCATACATCGTCATGAAACTAACATCTAACTAACATCTGTTCAGTGATAACATTCTTTTAACTGTGGTTTCTTCGGGCGAATGAGATTTATGATCTCCGCAATAGTGATGTTCTCGATGCTGATGTAACACGTTTTTATCGAGTAATGGGTGAAGATAAAGCTTCAATTAGTTTTTTCGTACAGTGCTTATAAGCAAACCGAATATCCCTTGCTTGTGCTTGCCTTCCATTTTTATCTATTTTCCAAAAATAGGTTTTGCTGCTACGTATAGCTTTGATGAATCGATTAAGGAGGAGGTGATTGGCTTCATTAGTTCATACGATTAATGTAATCACACAAATTTCCGTAAACAGCTCAACGAACAAGATATAATCTTTGTGGTTATGTGGAAAGATTTAAAGAGTCAATTTCATCTTCAAATCCGAAACAATTTCACTTTCATCTACCGGTGACATCGCAATACATCGTGCGCTCTGACGAGAATAGGCGAAAGTTCAGCCTAGATGCTTTCTTCGAAACATGTTTCGGTTCTTGTTGAGGTTTTTTCCGACTGTCACAACCAAAACTCGATAACTCATTATATAAAAAATGCGCGCAGCATTTGAACTCTGTGGGTCGTTCACAATTACTGTGAAACATTGATGACCCAAAAAGGTAGTGTGAATAATTTCACGAACGGTCGTTTCAAGTGCAGTACAACTAAGAATATAGTAAGGATACAAAGCAGATCAATGGATTGTATTCACCATAAGTGTTTATCTAGGTTTGGTACAACAAACTGGGGTGCATACCCAAAGATGTGGGCTACATTAAATCACTACATTTCTGCACTGTTGTAAATCTTGGACAGTCGAAAACAGCAAATTGTCACACGCGGCGTTATGGCCTTTTTTTAAATGACGTTCTAATGGATCTCAGTTCGTTTGTAGATACTGCTTTTGATTGATTGATATAAAATCTTTTTCTTTCTAATGAAAAATCGTGTGTTGTTTGTTTACAGTCATTTTCCCATTGCGTGATACTTCCTCGACTACAAGTCTAAAATAAAATCATGTGACGCCCACCCTGTTTCTCTGCTTATTTTTAGAACGCATCGATCTTCCTTAATATTGCATCTTGATATCATGTATGTCTAAATCGATTCCGTTACATCCATGACCCATTAACATCCTATTTGTCAACTCTATAGGGTCAAACAAAATTTCCTTCCATCTTTACCGCGATATACCTGGAACTAGTCGTTGCACTCGGGTTGAATGTAATTTGATTCGTTTATCAACAAAAGAAGCACGGGGCTCGAAGCCGGACACTACACATTCTGGTCAACGTCATTCGAACGTAGACCTGACCTTGGAGCCTACTCTCGCTAGTCACTTGAAACTCTGTCTTCATCGACCCAACGATAGTGAAACCACTCGATCTTTATGTGACGTGAATCTTTTTGGGTATCATGTCGATGCCTACGAGTCGGCCTCTATTGTGCAACGAGATTTCCTTTTGGATTCCAGCGTGCCCAACGCAAGCAGGTCGGTGAATATATGGATTGCCACAAAGTTTCGTTTACTTACCTCGATTTAAAACAACGCCACCACAATTTTATTATTGTTTCACATGTGCGCTTTTTGTTGGTATCCTTTCTCTGTGTGTACAATTTGCAATGTCAGATGCCAAAGATCCACCTTTCTTCGTTTTCTCCTCTCGTTAAAGCTCTGCATAAACTAATCACCGATGTTCTATCTCCGTATTTATCATTTAAAGTTTGCACTTTGAGACCACTGTTGGATAGGTTTGGTATTGATAACCTGCCCAATAACATGAAAACACAATATGCATGCCGCGGCGAAATGCACATAGTCGAACAACATATCCCAATTCACACCTTTCTCTTTCACACGCCGTTTGTACTTATCCGGATTCTGATCACACTGTGTTCACCGAATGAGAGCGAATACGACGCAACCGGTCAACGGCTGTATGACGGAGAAGCGTGAAACCACGGAATTTTGTTTAGGCCTACAGCTAAGCAGTTTGCATATACCAATTTTATCCCACACTAGCATTCTCTGCCATTTCTTCACTCTTGCATTCATGTTCTATTTTTCTTCTTTCGTAATTATTGCGACGTTACGCACTTGTTATTTACCAATGGTTGAAAATCGTGCTGAGAGATGCGGTTCTTAATAGGCTATAGTTTCTTTTAACCTCAATCGCTAACAAATTTTGTTGAGATTCCTGAATCTCTGATACACTCAAAACAAATCGATTCTTTGAAATGCATAGGGTGACGTCATCAAGACACGGTTTGTTTGCTGCTTTCCTTGCAGTGTGTCATAGCCTACTTTCATTACCATGACTTGGCAAGTTTATGAGATTCTTCAATCGTACCGATTCACAAATAACCACGATTTTGAGACATTTTCAACCAACCACATCAATCTCGATTCGTGCTCTGGCATACGCACTGCAAAATCGATTTCATATTAACCCCGTATTTCAAACCGCCTCAACCGCTGAACTTGACTCTTTCTTTTTTAGTCACATCTCGTTACTACACATGATCTGCAACAATGTGCGAGCCCTCAAATCCTCAGAACATTGTCCGTCTTCGTTATACTTGCTGGATTCGCTGGTCAACAGTTTGGTAGTGGCCAGTTCCGATATTTCGATATGCCGCCGGGTCAACGAGTTTCAGACTGCGGTCATTTGTCGGAATGAGTTTCCCGGTCTTCTCACTGCAGTGTCCTCTGAGGAGTTCAAATCATCAGGAACAGTTGGTTCTGAATGGATTGACAATGAATTGAGCGGGTTGCTTGATCAGGTGTCTGACACCACGGTATACCCAATCGTTCTGGCCGAAGACATCGTACTTCGTGTGCTCAGAGGAGCCCGTTTGGATTCGCAGATGTGCCTTGATCTTTGTAATGCGGTGTTTTATCGGTTGCTTGGGGAAAATGAACTGGCTACGCAATTGCTCGAAGTGCTTACATTATCTGGTAAGTAATTGGACTATATATAAACGTCTTAATCCGGGGAATGTTCTGCGCTGACATAGACTGCGAATGGGCCAAGATATCAACAGCTTTCTCAAGTTTAGTTAGATATAATGAAATGGAAAATGTTACTTAGTATAAAGACCGTTTTCGCCTACTGCTCAGTACCTGAGGAAAATGAACCCTGCGCGGTGTTGCTTGTGCAGTACATATTTACTACACAACCTGTGATATTGTAACGGGAGAGGTGATAATTATGTCTGGTCAATCGGACACATGACACGTCGAACAACGTGCTAAATTGATTTGCACCAAGTAGTGAGCTGAAACACGCTGAGTCTCATTGGCATTTTAAGTTCAATTTTATTTCTCATATCTGTCTAGGTCTTGGCAATTTGGCAGTATCTTAGCCCACGTGCAGTCTACGACTGTGTGGCTCTTTACCTGGATCAGGCATGCGCTTTCATCATCATCGGGTCTAATCCCGCTCCTGTCCTAAACCCCATTACGTTGTTGACCCGCACTATCGTTAACCGCGTGTTTTGTTTCAACGATCCAGCATATCACTCAGCGTGTACCATTCGTGCTTGTATTTTAGCCGAGGATGCGGCGGATGTCTCTCCGTGTTCACATACGGACACCATCTTATCGCCGACCGCGTATTTGTGCGCAACCCCTTGTCAACGTCTTTTGTCCTGGCTGTGTTTCCACCCTGACCCCGGTCGCATAGATCGGCTGCGCCATTTGCTGGAATGGATCGAGCGTCTCTGCTCCGGGCCTGAACCATCATGTCATGAACCTTCGGTATCTTTCTTCGCTGGTCTGATTACTACCGCAAGTGGCATTTTGTGGAACTTGGAACTCAGTGATTCGGAACGCCTTAGCGTTTCGATCACGAAAAAACTCATCGAGTGGGTGATTTTCATTTTTAAACTTTTTAACCCCTCCATCTAAGTATATTTCTGAAGTTATTATTTCACACGAGCTGTCAATTTACCATGTCTCACCATTTCAAGCCGCTTTTCTAATCTTACAGTAACATTGTCGGTGGTAAATGTCGAACCGATGTGCTATTATGTGCTCTCTGATTCATGCTCATTTTAACGAAATCGATCTCATTTTCTATGTTGTTCTACATGGAGAAAGTAAAGTGTCTCTTTCCCTTTTATTCCTTTTAGAGTCATTTTTCAAAAATGTCATACCCTCAACACTCGATCGCCATTGCGTGGCGCCTTATGCAGTATGCTCTGTGCCCTCAGTGCAATCCAACCAGATCATCTGCTTGATCTTTTCGACCATTGGCTCTGTTCCAACTTAGACAATTCGCTCGCATCTGGTCTAGAATTTGAAAACATCTTGCATCTATTCATCAATGCCATCCATTCTGAGAGGGCTGTTGACCAACTGTTTACTCGATATCCTACCATATTCTCCGGAATGTGTGCTTGGCTAAACGACCGACTTTCTACGAAGCCTCATGACCTAACTGACCAAAACTTAGTCGGTGCTGCTAGACGCTTGGAGTTGTTGGCTGTGTTTCTTCACCCCGAACGGCCGAGTCTGCTGCGTTATCGAACTGGAGTTTGCATTTGCGATCATCTGTCGTGGGCCTTCGAATTTTTGAATCATACTTCGCATATGTCCGAAAGTCCCCCCACTCGTAAACTGACTAGTCTGACAACAGAATTCATCCACTACTTGACCATTCCTATATACCCCGCCGATACTCTGGCCTTCCCCAGTGATGATATTCAATGTCGCTTGTGCGCTGCCTTGTCAGATGCAATTGAAAAGTATTCCGTTGTCCAAGGTATGATTTTTCCAGTTTATAACGTAACATATTCTTTTCTTTACACTACTTTACTTTATTGGTGACATGCACTGTCGACCTACCCTCTCTTTACATTTGGGGAACACATAGAAACAAACTACTGGACTTGGGCTGTGTTGATGCATTGCGTAGATGTGCAATCGTACAGTACTTCTGTGCTGTGCCGCTAACACCATGCTAAATTAATTGGCCACAGGTAGGGGGCTGCATGCTGAAATACGCTGGAGTCTCGCCAGCATCTCAATCTATATTTCGTGTCTGATATCTGTCTAGGCCTGGGCAACCTGACAGTAACTCAGCCCACGTACAGTCCCTGACTGTGCGGCACTTTGCCTGGACCAGGCTTGTGCTTTCATACATACTTATGCTTAAGCGTCTAAATTTTGCCTTTTTCCAAAGTTGTTTCTTTTATTTCGTATCTGGTAAAATGTGTCACCAGACTATGTTTAAGCTTCTATTCCACTATTGGATAAGGTAGGCACGACCAACCTGTTCAACCGCACATGCCTACATATGGATTAACCCCAAGGGATGGAATAAAATACCTCATTTGCATGCATTTCCATCAAGAACAGCTTCACCGGTTTCTAGCACTCTGCATACATGAGGTAGGGACAGTACGATTGGGATCCGCATGTCTGAAACATTTGAGCAATGGTAAACACGTTTTGTCTTACCTAAGGACATTGTATGGTGCATCCCACCGTTCTTTACTCTAAATGCTGATATTGTTCCTTTGGATTTTCAGGTAACCCTATACCAGGATTTGTGCTCGACATTCTATCAAAAACCATGAAGTCCACACCCGCTCGCTACAAAGTTGCTGTTTTTGCCGTCAGGCAATCTGCATCTGCAACGCAGTTCGCCTGCCCACTTACCGGCCCTCCACTCTTCTCTCGAAATGTCCATAATTTCTCCGTGGATAAGCTTGATGGGGTGGTCGATCACTCCTGGTTCTCTGTCGATAACGACTCTTTCCTTCATCCCAATTTGGCAAACGCACTCATTGTTTTCGATACGCTCGATGAATCTACTCTCCTCTCGCATATACGATCGCTTCTGTGTAAACTTTTATATCCTTATATGAGCATGCATGGTGATATACCTAGTTTCATGGCGCATCCAAGGTCTTGCATGTTTCTCAATTTTGAGCTTGCTTTATCCCGCCGTGTCCCGTATACCCGCGGTATGATCGACGAATCCGCCTGGATTGACTCCCTTGTGTTGCCGTTTGGAGTTCCATGTGACGACTGGAAGGTGGAGAAGTTTGCCAAACTCTTGTACGGAGATGGTCGGTCAGGCTTTGAAACTCTGTGCTTGTTAGTTAGGCCATGCTGCTCTTCGAAGAGAAACATTTTTAAAGTATTTTCTCCAATGGCAGATATTGGCTTGCCATCATTTGCAACGACACTATTCAAAACAGGTATTCTGTTACGTTTGTGCGAACGCTGTACTGGCTTGGGTTCAGATGATCTCGATCAATTGCGTGATGTCGAGTCTTCTCACTTGGATTCAAAAAGATTCGATGCTACGCCATGGGTCCAGTTCGTGCGGGAGGCTTTACCGGAATATGCTTCAACTTTATTTCATCCGGTGTATTATTCCACAAATGAATTACTTCAGTGGATTCGTTCTACTTTGAAAGCTCGCTCAATTTTTCCCTCTTCGAAGGATAGTCCCCTCCCCCTACATTCCTTTTTCTTGTGCACGATTGTTGCACGTCTTTCGTCACAGTCAAAACATTTTTCAATTCCCCTCACTGCCCATCTTCCCTGGTTATTTCAACCTCGAAAAGTCCGTTATCTTTTGGAGCATGTTCTAAATTTCGGTTATTTTGTCTCTTTTGAAGACGGCTCGGTGATGGAAAGCCCGGAAAGTTTTTCTGACTTTAATTCGTCAGTTCTGTCTGATTATTTACGTTTGTATCCATTTGAGGCATTTTGTATGAATTATCAGGAATTAAGAGAAAACGTTACTGATTTCCACACTTTAGACGCTATCGGACGCGATCAATTGTGTTGTGGTGTCTTGGATCTCATTCTAGCGCTAATCGATGCGTTGCATTCGTCGTTTCAGTCGGACGTGCATAAATATGTTGACCAATACTCTGTTCCCCCTATTTCGCTGGAATTGATTGCACATGCCAGCCACCAGCTTTGGCAGGAATTGTTTTCCGTCTCGGAGAACTATGGAAAATACTCTGACGAATCTCAATCGAGTAAGCTATTGGCCAAAGGGACAGGTTTTTCCACTGGTCGCTGCACCCGGCATTGGAACACGAAATTTGCGGAAGCAAAGGGTCTGCGGTGGGATGTCTATGCTACGGTGCTCTTTAACACCCTTGCTTCCTTTATTCAAACATTTCTACTGGAAGCTCCCAGCTCTTTGACTCTTACAATATCCTCGGCCGTTTCCAAATCGAAGCTCGCTTTTTTACTTTCTGAATTTTTGTGTAATAATTCACCTCTGGATCTGGCTAAGCGGATCCCTCCTTACCGTTCGGCCCTGCGGTTGATTCGTATCGTTGCTGCTTGCCCATCCTTGCATTGGTTGCTTGTATCACCCGCTTCCAAAGATGCCGACTGTCAACAGACGATGCACGACTTGTTCGTTTCAACTAACCGCAGTTTTTCGAGCTCAGAATTATCATCTATGCTGCAAACATTACCACGTGACAATGCCCGGACATTAGCCGATCAAGAATCATCTTGTGTGGCTCGATTGTTGTACGACTTGAACCAATGTTTGACAACGTATAATCGTCATTTAGAGTGAGTCGATACAAAATACGTTTCGTAAAATTTTGCTTTCACGACGTCACCTGATTTCTGTGTCACTCGGTTATTCTACCATCTTGATTTGGAATTCATCGTTAGCTAGGCTCATGTTTAAATCAACCTGATCGATCAAACCATGCCTTCCTAGTCGTAGCGGATTTGTTCTAACAGACATGAGATATCTGCTGAAACGTTGTGTAGCGAGCGGGGTGTGATGATCCATCAAGGTCATATCGCGTTCCCTGCTCCAATGTCTATTACGTTGTTCACACCGGCTTCAGTTCACTCGATGCAACATTAATCACTTCAACCCTCTGCGTCTCACACACATCAATTACGTCCATCCATCTATGAATAAATAAATCCCGGAGGTTAACCTGTCTAACGCTAATCGCCTGTTCATCCAGGAATTCCATAGCAGACAGATCAGAACACACGCCAATGTTCTGTATGCAAATCATGTAACCTCAGCATTGATCTTAAACATGGCTGTCTCGATTGTCACTTTGATCTGATTCATCAATCGATTTCGTGGCACTCGGCTTCCTTCAATCCCTCACCACGTTGGGCTTCTTTGACTGACCTTGACGAATTGCAGGCCGGTCGGTAGCGGCTGACGTCCATCTCGTGTTTTCGAGGTTTTTGTCTCCCAAACTGTTCTCATGCTGTTCGACGCTTCCTGTTGTTTTGTTGTGCTCGTAATGCACTTCACACATTCACAACGGGATCTCAATATCTACAACAAACGGTATGGGTCACATATGTGCAATTTTTCAGTGTCTCGGTTTTCGACAAGTTGTCGTGCTAAATTGAATGCCACTGGTGTGTGTGTATATATGGACCCTGACTTACAAATTTTGAACAGTTTGGTCGACTGCGCGTCGGTTGAGATGCACTCGAATTTCCAGGATGGGACCTTATAAAAGCGAACCTCCTGGGTCTTAGTTCATTACCGATTGTCATCAAGCCAGCTTTGTTTCGCTTATGCTGAGTCAATGTGCTGTATGATTGCATATTCGCGCATGTATGTCACGGCCAGTAAGCTTCTAGTCAAAATGATACTACGCTGTGACTGTCGCAGCCATTTAGTTAAACTGTGATTTCTCATCTCATATGCCCTCTATTATGCTTGTGATGTGTATACCAGAGCAACAATAGTAATGATACTGTAGGTGATTCTCTGCTGCAGTTCGTTACCGACTGCAAGTGATTTGCCATGATGTTACCTTGCAAGATAGAAGCCTTGCGGAGTTGCAATTACGTGTATATTTTCATACAGTCGTATCATACTTTATCTTAGATTAGAAAATTTCGCTCTGAGTCTTTTTAAAATTTTCTTCTTATTTATTTTAGGAAACTTGGGTTCTCTTCGTCCGGTGAACCAAAATCGCAACACAAATTCACTGTAAACAAGTCATCTCCTCGTCACTCCCGCCTCTCTAGACAGGATTCTATTTGCTTCAAACAAGGTAAACCAGCGGCGGTGTTACGCTACATATTGCGCGAAAAATCCCGATCTGCGTCTTCGAACCAGCCATCATCGGTTGAATCGGATCAATCAGGCCGCTCGAGTTCTGGCTCGTTTGCTCTCTCACCGCTCGAACCAATACAGCCGACGGGACTGCTACAACCGGGCATGGGTTCCCTTGACGATTCGCCGCCATCACAATCTGCAGGTTTGTCTCATAGTGGCGAACCGATTCCCATTGATCATTCCTCTAGCGACACTTCCGCCACTGAGGACCGTGAATTGGGACCAGATCAAATTGGCTCACAAAATCTTCTCGACGAATCAAGCGATGCGCGTTTCGCTATGGAGTTACCATTTGCTGGAGTCGATCTGTCTACTCCTTCGTCGAAAAAACACAAATCGCTTCCCGTTCCTGTGAATGAGGATTTAGAGGACTTGACCTCTCTTATAACCGATTTGGGAAAAACCATTGATCTCGTTCGTTTGGCGGTGTCGTTCCATCAATTATCTACGACATCCGATCGGTCAAAAGAACCGTTTATCGAACAAGTGCCAGTGGTCGAAAATGAGTATTGTGTCCAAATGAAGTCTTTGCAATTCGGTAAGACATCCTGTTTGTTCTAATTAGTTTTTTTCTTCATTCGTTAGCTTTCTGGTGCTTCCTTTCAATTTGTGAAAACCTTCGTCTGGGCTAATTTGTGCGCATCACTTTTCTTCCTTTTTCAGTTCTTCTCGACTCACGCTCTACAGTAGATAATTACTCTGTGTGAAATTTCGCAGACGAAGAAGTTAACGACTTTATTCGTTCACATGAAGTTTCAGTTGACAAAGCTAATTTATCCACATATTTTTGGAAAAGTATGGAAGAAAAAATTAAACGTTATTATTGTACGGAAATATTCAAATGGCCAGTGTCGGCATTGAAATCCATCGAGCGTTGTGATGAGAGTAGATGAAAATTCAGCTTGCTTCCGAAGTTTTTTTTACTGGGCATCAAACCTAAAGATTTCAAAATGTGAAAAACTAAAAGCATTTAATGAATATGGGGCTTAAAGTGTCCTTTATTGACATTGAAACGTGTTAACAATCGTTATTTTTGTAATAAGATTGATGGATGACCGGAAAGTGTTGTTTATTTTGTATTTCCCCATTGTACAATGTAACAGATACATTACTGTCTCACATATATTCAGCTGTAAAACTGTTGTTTTCGGTGCCTTGATGGTTGCGTGTGCGCCGATCGCCCTCTTGGAGCAGTCAAGTATGTCTTGCGACGAACCTCATTAGAAATTGTACTCCACCTAATGTCTTTCGTTTGCTATCCTGTCTGTCAAACCTTTTAGGCGCTGCGTGGTCAATTTTCAGGAGCCCATCTGAGGTTTGTGATTCGAATCATATTTTGCGATAATGTGGTTTCTGACAATACCCATGTGTCAACTGGGTACCGACTGTTATATCCCGAACAGGATAAAAAAGGTTCAACGCGCACAACAGAACTCTAATGAACAAAGTGACATGATTTGAACAAGTTTACGATCAATATTAACGGACCAATGAAATTAGAGTTGTAAGCGGATTTCAATCGATACGCTGTACGCGCGTGTGGGTGCATGACCGCACACACAGTCAAATATAACGTAGATATGCTGCCTGTAACACCGACAATAGTAGGGAAAGTAACTGCGGTGGACTAACCCCCTGTCCAGTTGACGCATTATCACCTTCATCGCTTTGTGCTACTAAAGTCATAGTTGAGCGCCAGCCTTCAACTCACCAAAATTATCGGGTGAAGACTTTTCGGCAATACATCGTTCAGCTGTCCGATCAATGTGTGGCGCACTGATTCACTGAAGACTTAGTAATCGCAGCTGAGCAGTCGACGACACTTACAGCTGATCGCTTTTAGTTCCCGATATCATTTGGCTATCATGCAGTTTAGAAAGTCATCTGCTCTAAATGTGTGCCTTAAAGTCGAGCATTTTGTTTACATTTTCTTGTGCATTTTACCTTCAGAATTTAACCTCATACTCATGTTCTTTTGCTGTTAAGACTGATCCATCTTTTTTTATTCTATTCGTCTCCCACATTCTTATTACAACACAGCAATGCTCGAGTTCTACTCCCTGCTTTCAAATAAGCGCATGACTGAAATGGTCCATCATTCGTTTGGATCGGCACTGGCTTACAGTTTAGGGATTCGTCTGCGAAAATACAATTTGAGTCATTTGCCGGGTGATATTATCGTGTACGCATTTGATGATTCTACGAGGAATAATCTTTTTCTTGGCGGCGATTCCAATTCTTTCGAACGTGCCCGCCGTTTGGCGTTGGATATTTCCACCCTCAGTTCTGGACTACCGCTTTCTGAGGAGAGCAGTATTTTTGTTCGAGCAGATGATAATCATCTTTGTCTTATCAAGGTTAGTTTCTCAATATCTTTTCGAAAAACAGTTATTCGTTCAATTACTTCGTGATGGTATATGTTATAACCACATAGTCACAAGAATATGTATTGGGTACACTCAGCCTTCTCGGTCTGCTCGACTCGTAGTCCAACGTAAAAGTGGGTCAACAACGCAAATCGTACATGATGTGCACACACACACACAAATCGATTACATGTCCGCGGGCGAATGAGCGCCATAACGTGATGTTAGTGGGACAGAATCACGCGCACGGCACTCCTTCATCCTCAGGTTTAAACGAGCCCCGCTTGATACCTCTCGACTGGCCTGCGCGGGCGATCAGACCGCCGGATTGGGCTTGCACTTTCCTCTTCACTGTTTGACTCCACGACTGTTTCAGCCTCATGATTGCCTGGTGTTTGTACCGGACTTCGTGTAGTCTCTCGCCGTCTAATGTGCTCCCCATGGTAAGTGATACAAACGCCATCATCCATGCGCATGGTCAGTTTATGCCCATCATCCAGAATGATAGTTCCCCTCTTACACGATGGTACCGACGGGTAGGGGCGAACGTGAACCGTGTCTCCGACACTCACTCTCTTCTGGACACTTCTGATTTTGTTGTCTCATGATCTCATGTTGTTTTACTGATATACGGGCGCAGGGGTCAGGGCGAAGGAGATCCAATCGGCATCTCATCGACCGCCCATCAATAACTCCGCCGGTGACAGGCCCATAGTAGACTGCAGAGTTATCAGATAACCAAAAAGGAACTTATTGATTTTTGTCTCTAAATCACCGGCAATTTTGAGAATACCTTGTTTTACCGTTTGATCTGCACGCTGGTTGGTAAGCAGGCGTATGTAGGATATGAATACCGTTGTTGCTCATCCACTGTTCGAACTCAGCACTCACAAACGCGAGACCGTTATCGCAGACCACCGTATCTGGTTGACCGTGGGTACAGAAAAGTGAGCGGAGGACATTTATAGTTATCTGTGCTGTTGATGTTCTTATCACTTTGGCCTCTATCCATTTTGAATAAGCATAAACTAGTATCAGCATCATTACACCATCAATTGGCCCAGCAAAGTAGATGTGAAAACGTCTCCAAGGTTGTTTTGGACAAGGTCATGGAACCACTGGCCCACGGGGTACCATAGGTCTTGTTTGCTGACAGGGCTCGCAAGTATTTACGAGTTGTGTAATATCGCTATCAATATCGGGCCACCACACGTAATTTCGGGACAACGATTTCATTCGGGAAATACCCGGGCGCGATGAATGCAGTTCTTCTAAAATAGCTTTCCTGAAGTTGGAGGGTATTACAACACGACTTCCCCATAAAATACATCCATCGAATAGGCTTAGTTCGTCGGACTAGGGACTTCCAAAATGGGGCTTATTTTTTCTGGAATTGGACGTATTCCATTGGCATCGATGCGGAACCCAAGATATTCCACGTGATTGAAATGAATACTGCATTTCTTCAACTTGAGCCGAAGTCCAAGTTGAAACAACCGCAAGAAGAGTTTCTCCAAACTGTGTAAATGTTCCTGGTAGCTCATC
The DNA here is from genome assembly GCA_013407085.1 of Atriophallophorus winterbourni. Taxonomy (NCBI): domain Eukaryota; kingdom Metazoa; phylum Platyhelminthes; class Trematoda; order Plagiorchiida; family Microphallidae; genus Atriophallophorus; species Atriophallophorus winterbourni. Next base: position 53,052 of record JACCGJ010001190.1, read on the forward strand.
TTCATGACAAGAATATCATCCATTGTGTGAGGTATATCCTTAATGCACATTTCTATCGTTCGTTGGAAAATTGCAGGGGCGGAATTTATACCAAATGGTAACCTGGTGAATTGAAAAAGACCTTTGTGGTTGGCGATTGTCGTCACAACTTTAGATTGATAATCCAGTTCTAGCTGTTGACACGCATGTTCCAGATCTATCTTGCGGGAGAATTTTCCACCACCTAGATTTGCAAAAATCTTCAATTTCCGGTATGGGATGAGTCTCTGCGGGTAGGACTGAGTTGACCGTAGTCTTGTAGTCCCCAAAAATCCTCACGGATTCATCACTCTTTAGCACCGGTACAATTGGCGTTGCCCATTTGGAAAATATGACTGACTCGATTACTCCTCCGTCCAGTAAGCGCTGCAATTTTCTCTCCACCTCTAACCGCAGTCTGTATGGTAGGGATCTAGCCTTGAAACATTTTGGTTCGGCAGTCGCTGCGCACGGTGTTATATCTGCGGTTTGCTACTGTTGGCCCAGCCGTGTGGTTAGAGAGAAGACAACAGTTGCTGAACTCGTCTATTCACCAAATGCGAAGAATATCACAAAGTGAACGAGGGTGTGAATATCACAGTGAGTAAAAATCACAATTTGAACTCACCATCGATCTTGATTGGTCGATTAATCGATAGTTCGTTCACTATTTATACAACAGAGGGTGCCCTTCTAACACACGGTAACGTCACACGAACACCTGTCAGTTTGCCATTATCCGTCTCGTCTTCTTTTTTGGCTTTTTAACTCTCCTGACGTGCCGCACAAAGTTTTAATTAGACAAGCGGCAATCTTTAGTTTCCTGTTTCGACAGTTTCAAAGGAAACGTTATAATTCTGTGGTCCATTTCTTTCACTTTCGTGAATGGTCTCATTTCGGATTCGCGTTACTGGTCCCTAAATTCATGATGCCATTTCAGTCATCGCAATTCAAGTCTCTGGTGTTCATGTTTTTTCTGGTCTCAAACGAAATAAATCTTCAGTCTGCCGTCTAAAATCTGCAGTATCTCTTTCAGATTTTTGGAGATGGTAAGGGTAACGGATAAGCACTTTTCCAAATGTTGCATACAGAACTCCAATTCACAAACCCGAAGTCAAGTAGTGTCACATTTCCTCAAAGGTTTTGTGTGGCTATACTACTCTCGAAATGGTACTTCTTGAAGTTATTGGCTTGTAGCCAGCTTGCAGTAGGCAATCGTTGCATCACGATGGTACATATACAAACTATGGGTGTTGCATATTCTTCCGGTCGAACAAGTGTATACACTCAACCGCTAAATCTGTATTAACATTTGAAACTGAGAAAATCATGCCACAGTCTGGAAACTGATCGGGAATCTTGTCCTGACTGTCAAAAAGCCTCGGTACGAAGAGAACTCAGGTTCAAATTGCACTTATTTAACCAAGCTACACTGATCAATGTAGACAATGATGATGGGCATTCAAGACTAATTAGTTTTGTGGATGTGCAGTTGCCCCTTTTGTCTGCGTATCTAAACGATTTGCTTATGAGGGTGTCATGTGCATCTTACAAAACAAAATATCAAATTGTGACGTTTTCCGTATCATTCACCTTTTTCACTGATTCTCAATTTAGAGGTTGATATTCACTGTCATCGCCTAAATGTATTTCACGTGCTTTCAAAACTTGGATATCCTAGTACACAGTTCTCTTAAAGTTCGCCTGTGACAGCCTTTTGCGCAACCGTTGTCATTACTTGTGCAATTCAACTTTTCGGGTAAACTGTCGACTACATACTTTATGTGAGCCTTTTGTATCAAAGGCATCGCTGCACAGGTTTTCAATCTTATAGAACAGTGATTTCGCTGTGATTCAAACACTTTAAAATAGCATCAGTACCGATTAATTGCTATGGTACATCGGCGTTTATTTTTTGTGTTGTCTTTTCGTTTGGTGTCAAGTTACATTTTCTTACACATGACTTCTCGTGCTTCTTATCATTCCTTTTATATTTGGCATTCTTGCGGTGAAGGCGCTCATTACTGGCCCATACGGCACTCCGTATAGTGGTGGCTGCTTTTTATTCGACATTGCGATTCTATCCAATTATCCTGACCGTCCGCCAATCTTCCGAATCGTAACTACCGGACACGGTACTGCGCGCTTCAGTCCCAACCTCTACGAGGACGGCACGGTTTATTTGTCCATTTTGAATACTTCGGGTGACCGGCCTGAAGAACAGTGGAACCCGAATACCTCTACGCTGCTTCAAGTAATTGCATGGCTCCTTTTTGTTGACAAGCACCTATTTTCATTGTGTCTTATTTAAGCGGTATTCTTCTCTAATAGGTCCTGGTTTCTATTCAATCGCTGATATTTGTCGCTGAGCCTTATTTTAATGAACCTGGTTACGAGGGTACATATGGAACGCCTGTGGGGATGAAAGAAAGTCTCAGTTATAATATTAGAGTACAAGGAAACACTGTTCGTTGGGCGATGCTTGACCAATTGCTGCATCCATCACCGGGTTTTGAAGAGGTCAGTTGTTCTTTCTGTGTGCTTTTAACCTAATCGTCCTTCTCTAGGTGATATACCGTCATTTCCGTTTGCGCCGTGAGGTTATTGTTTCCCAGATCGAAGAGTGGATCTCACAGCTCAAAAACTTGACTGACGTATCAAAAGACGACGATTTGGATCGGTTGAGAGTAAGTTTTTCTTGGTGGATCTCAAGCCTGCACACTCTATTCAGTTAGATACGATTGCTCCAGCCATCACTATCTTCATATTTTTCTTAGTTGATGACGTTTTGTTTTTCTATTTTCTGTCTCGCTTACTTTGCTAGCTGCCTTGCTGACCTGAGCGTCTGGTTTGCACTTTGAACTGGGTTGTTTATTTGATTACACAAGCCATTCACAATTAGCGTATCCATGCAATATAACTGGTACCCTACATGGCTTTGTTATAAAAAAGAAATGCAAAAGCAAATGGCTCGATGTAGCCTCTGTAATATGCCCCTTGTCTTGCAAACATAGGACTCTCTGCTGTGACACAGCGAGTGCGCACTTGTGAAACTTTTAGACTCTTCGTTTCAATTTCCGTTTGTCGTCTTTTAACTAAATCAAGCAAAAGCTGCTAAATGTCGATAATCACACTTTTCCTCTTTCTCTTCAGACTGATTTTGCGGCTTTACGCAAACAGTTTGCGATGTTGGACGATGATTTCTCGAAATGGAAAATCAGTCGATCCTCGATGTCGCTGAGCGAATAACGTTGTTGAACGTTTGCCAATAATTCACCTGTGTTCACCTTTTCTGGATAACTTTTGATTTTATCTGAAAGCACTTTGCTCATTGTCTTTCTCGATTATTGCTACGCCACTTTTTTAAGATTAACTATTTTTGCACCCATTGTTTTGTAATAAATTGCTATCAAAATGAAGCCCCCTTTAGCCAATGATTGTTTTCGCTCGGTACAATGTCTTGGCACTGCTGCTGGTCTGGGATTTCAAATTTCTGTGTCTTGGTCGTGTACTGGTTATTTTTGCGCTCATCGTTGAGCCTCGTGTTGTTTTCGTTATGGCTGCTCCAACGCGTCTCATTCTAACAATCATGGCTTGAAAACCTTTCTTTTGTTTACCGTTGTTGTTTGTGAGAAACCTGACGAACCCAATAATCTGGATAGCTGAAAATCAGTCTTGAGGTAATCGTAGCGCATAGTTTTAATTCGTTTAGTAATTTGTTCTTCTAATCTATAATTGAGGTTCGGGAAGGCGCGCGAAGCTCAGTGCGTGAAATTTGTATTGCTCCTTTTCGAAAAAATTCGATCAATATTGTTCGGTAGAAAGTGATGGCATCGTTACTTGTATTATTTTGAATTATTATTTGAATTTTTGTAGCATTACTTCATCCAAGCGGATCTGTAGTACTTATGCATCTTAAATAGCGTGATGATCTTTGTGTCTCGCATCTCTTGTGGGACAACCCCCTCCTGTCAGCACTGAAAGAGCAAATGGTGAAAAGGTTTTGATAATGCTGCTCTACCGCATTTGATGAGCTCAGGTGAAATTCCGTCGTCACCAGGGGCCTTCATATTCGCTGAGCGGTTGATTGCCTTATTGAGCTCATCAACAGTAGGAGGGGTATCTAGATATTCAATGGTCGCCAAACGCTCGACATTTTCATGTGCATGCGGTAGAACCGTACTGTCCCTAGAGTAGAGGGAGGAGAAGTGTTCTACCCATCTTTCCATCTGTCGAGTTTTGTCGATAATCGGCTTACCAGTTTTAGCTGATAGAATTTACTCTAAATCTCAATGTGGCTTCCGCAAGGGAAGATCAACCGTTGACATGATTTTCTCCCTGAGACAACCTCAAGAAAACTGTCGGGAACAGCGTATGCGATTATACGCTGTTTTTATTGATTTAACTAAGGCATTCGACTACGTCAGCTGGGAGCGTCTTTTTAAAATGCTTGATCTGATAGGCTGCCTCCAATGTGGCTCAGACTCGTTATTTCGTTCCACTCAGGCATGAAAGGCTCAGTCCATTTTAACGGTTGCAGTACAGAAGCATTTAAAATTCGCCGAGGCGTCAAACAAGGGTGTGTTCTTGCTCCCACGCTGTTCGGCATTTTCTTTGCTCTGCTTCTGATTCACGCTTTTAGGACGAGAACAGAAGGCATTTACATGGTAATCTTTTCAACCTGAACCGGTTGAGAGCACAAACCAAAACACAAGATGTGCTAATCCGTGACCTGTTGTTTGCCGAGGATGCATTCTTTATTGCTCACTCTTGAGATTGACCCCGCGAGCTGGAAAGAACTTGCTTTTGACCGCTCACTTTAGGGGCATTGTGTAAAGCGTCGTCTGCAAGCCGGGGAGGAGCAGATTCAGCTCTTGGCTGCTGAACGCAGATCACGCCGCCGGCGTCCAACTGATGCAATACAACAGAGTTCTGACTATCATTGCAAGCGCTGCGGGAGAGATTGTTCCTCCCGAATCGGACTGTAAAGTCATTCAAAAAGCTGTAAAACATCAAATTCATGCGATTGTGATGTACATCCATGGTCGACCTCGACCGAAGGAGGCCAACAACAACAACTTCATCCAACACTTTTTGTCACTACTTCTCCGCATTTCCACATGTTTCTGTTGCGATTAGATTCAATAGAATGCTGACGTACACTATTTTGTTTGAGCAGTGACATCCGCATCCCCTAACCACTACCGGTTCCAGGCTGTTTACCGTCATAAGGCGGAGACAGTAAGATACGGTTCAGTGAGCCTTGAAATAGTGGTATATTGGTAAACAAAAGGTATACGTGTATGTCACTATTAAATTGGGTTCTTACAAAGAACTAGGATGTTCAAATACAGAATCACAGAGGGATTCTTAGTCAAGCATTCAAGGCGCTTATATAAGACCAATAAATTGTGGGCTCCCATCCCTTACACACCACTGAAGGTTTCTGGCTGATTGCAGTCATCAGGCGGAGAGAGTAAGATCATGTTCAGTAAGCCTTTAAAAAGTGTTATAGTGGTAAACAAAAGGTATACTTGTATGACGCTGTTAAATAGAGTTCTTATAAAGAACCATGATGCTCATATACAGAACACAAAGTTATTCTTGATCAAGCGCTCGAAGTGCTTAAAAAACTTCAGAATGTGCAAAATGTTGTTAATAGGTAATGATTTCGCATTCTCCTACTACCTTGGATCGCAACAACTGGAATGGGCAACAACAGAAAAGGCCCACGTATGGATTAGTTGAACTCTCAAGAATAGCATGTGTAAGGTTCAAAGTAGTTTGAAATTCTTCCTTTACCTTCCACATTCTTTTTATTTTGAACCTAGTTACAAAACCTGAATTTTGTGTAATAGATTTTGCTTGTGTTTAATTCTCCTACAGTATTTTGATATGAAACTTTTCTTTTTGTAATTATTTCTGTTATTGTAAATCTTTTCTGTACACGCCTTCGGTCAAATGTTTGTTTTAATTTATTGTTTCTGCCATTGTCGGTCATTGTTGCGGAATTTGGTTGCCATTTTGGGCTTCAGTATTTTGCTTGACTTTGGACGCTATTTTGAGTGTCATTTTTGATTGTCACAGAAAGTTTGGACGACATTTTGGTAAATCGATTCTTCTTATTATCATATCAGGTCCTCTTTTGTTTGAATTGAATTTGTTTCTGGAGTATTTGGCTCCATTGTTGCTGTGACGTTCCTATACAATTAAGGTTTGTATAGTTATTTTTGTTGTAATTGTTGTTAATTACAGTACCGTAGAATATCCCAATCGTTGTTTTGAATTTATCGAAATAAGAAACGGGTGGACTACGCGTAACTTACGTCACTGACAATACAGTACTTAATTTTGGGAGTACTTAATTGGGAATTTGATTCTTCTCGAACTTGGCGAGAAGTACTCAATTCGTGAATTGCATCAATTCGGTTTCTGTGCTCAAGTTGGATCGTTTCAATTGGATTCGCATCACAACTGGTACAGTATTTGTCTCAACCGGAAAAAATACGCATTTTGGTTCGTTCAATTGAAGCTATATTGAGCAAAATTGGCGAAGAAATCCCCGATCTTCGTGACATTGAACATTTGACAGTCAATCCCTGTTCACAACTTTGGTGACGTCCCCTTTTTATTTATTTTTTGTCGTTCTGGAACATTGTTGTATATTTCATCTAGTATGCCTAAGATAGCTTATAAGAAAAACGATGATGATAGAGATAGCATTGCGAGTTCTCAACTAGTGTTGCAATTAAAGCGCGATTTAGATGCTGCTAGATCAACGATAGAGCGCTTGACAAATGAACGACGAGGAGTCGCTAAAGAAGAAAACTTGATCGCCGGTACAAGTAGCAAAACTGAAGGGTTCGACTCGGCGGTAAGCTATTTGCAACCAGCGATGAACATGAGTATGGGATTGCCTAAAGTAGAATTATCTTACTTCGACGGTAATCCGATAGACTATTGGAAGTTTCTGAAACAGTTTGAATGTTACGTTGAGTCGAGGCTTATGGATCCAGGCCAGCGACTGTTATATTTATTGTATTACTGTCGGGGCAAGGCTCGAAAAGCAATTGATGCATGTGTCATGCTACAACCCACTGAGGGTTATACGCGGGCAAAGAAGATTTTGAAAGACTTGTTTGGACTACCACATGTAATTGCCAGGTAAACATTAGAGGAGTTGCTTGATGAAGCTAGAAGACTTTCCAACAAAGTCGATGGTTTGTCTGATTTGGCCATAAAAATGGAAAATTGCCAAATCACATTGACGCAAATGAAGTGTGACGCTGATTTGAATTCAGTCACAACTTTGGAAGGATTAGTGGAATGCTTCCCTGTTGCGTTACAACAGCAGTGGGCTGACGCAGCGGATACAATGCTTGCTGACGGGTCAGAAGTTGATTTTGCCAGTCTGACCGAGTTCGTATCTCGGAGAGCAAGAATTGCCCGGAGCAGATTTGGCATGCTAATAGATAGAACATCTGTCTCTTCGAAGCCATCAGAGAAACCAAGAATGCCAGATAGAAGGAGGGTGTTTATGACTACGAGGGAACCGAGGCCAATGCTGGTTGAATGTTTTCAATGTAGAGGACCTCATAAGATAGAAGCTTGTCCTGTTTATCAGGAGGCTGACGTAAAAGCCAGATGGAATATGGCTAAGCAGCATGGAATATGTTACGTTTGCTTATGCCGGTCTCACAGGGCATTCGATTGCAAGATTACGAATACTTGTTCCGTTGAAGGTTGTAATAGACGACACCATTCTTCGCTGCATTATGATCGTCCTAATGAGCAACTAAAAAGTATAAACTGCAGTGTTACTGCTCTCAGTACAGCAGTAAGCTTAGGCTACCTGACAGTGAACATTGACACGCCAGTTGGACTTGTTCCAGCCGTGGCTTTACTTGATAATGGCTCTGATACAACTTTGATCTCGCAGAGTTTTGTTGAGAAATTTTGTATGTCTAGTGCGCCAGTTGATGTGTCGATAGCAACACTTGGTCTTCATCGAAAGTTGAAAAGTTCGTTGTTAAGTTTCGATGTGCATTCGGTAGACAGTGATGAAATAATTCATGTTGCCGAAGCTTACACGGTTTCAAAGTTACCTGAAGCAGTGCTGAAATCTCCAAATATGATCAGCACGAGGTATGCACATTTGAAAGATCTGAAGTTATCAGAGAATGTGGGGAGAGAAATAACTTTGCTTATTGGCTGTAACGTACCGGAAGCGCATTGGGTGCTTGAACAACGTGTAAGTGGTCGAAAGCAGCCATTCGCCACCAAGACGTTACTTGGATGGGTGCTACAGGGACCAACCGATTGTTCGACAGTTGTTAATCATGTAAGTGGTCTCACCGCACAAACACAAGAACGACAACGATGGATCAACAGACGTCACAATTTGATTCCCGGTAATGTAGTATTGGTTGTGTCTGAAGATTTGTCGAAAATGTCGTGGCCGCTTGGTATTATTGAGACAGCGGAAGTGAGTGATGATGGTTTGGTAGGAACGGTCAGCATACGAACAAGGGATGACGTGATCCGGCGTGATATTCGAAAAGTATGTTTGTTAGAAGAGTCCCAAGAGGTGGGTGACTTGGGTAAGGATCATAACAACTCTTCTTTATAAGGCAAGAAGCATCACCAGAGGATGTGGTGAGTCTGCGGCTTGCAACCGCATTCTCTATAAAAAGCTACTAATATCCAATGATGGTGATGTAATGTGGCGGAAGTGACTCGCCACTAAATAAAGTCATTTGCTGCTCTGAATTCGTTAGGGTATTCGTTGTACAGTTGAGCCCTAGAAAGAATTTGGTCGGAGGTGTAAGGTTCAAAGTAGTTTAAAATTCTTCCTTTCCCTTCAACATTCCTTTTATTTTGAACCTAGTTACAAAACCTGAATTTTGTGTAATAGATTTTGCTTGTGTTTAATTTTCCTACAGTATTTTGATATAAAACTTATCTTTTTGTAATTATTTCTGTTATTGTAAATCTTTTCTGTACACGCCTTCGGTTAAATGTTTGTTTTAATTTATTGTTTCTGTCATTGTTGCGGAATTTGGTTGCCATTTTGGGCTTCAGTATTTTGCTTGAATTTGGACGCTATTTTGAGGGTCATTTTTGATTGTCACAGAAAGTTTGGACGACATTTTGGTAAATCGATTCTTATTATTTTTATATCAGGTCGTCTTTTGTTTGAATTGAATTTGATTCTGGAGTATTTGGCTCCATTGTTGCTGTGACGTTCCTATACAATTAAGGTTTGTATAGTTATTTTTGTTGTAACTGTTGTTAATTACAGTACCGTAGAATATCCCAATCGTTGTTTTGAATTTATCGAAATAAGAAACGGGTGGACTACGCGTAACTCACGTCACAGACAATACAGCGTGCAATGCGAAGCAGTGTGCAACCGAGCTAACCGCATGCTGGTTATGCTTCGGCGTATTATCGGACGTTTTCCCCGTTAAACATTCACCATGCTCAAATACGTATATTAACCCAGTGATGGATTACTCATTGCAAGCTTGGGAACAATGACTACAGCATGATATCAAGTTTCTCGAGAGCATTTATCACAGAGCAACTAAAATGGCTGTCCGCAATCTGTCATATGCGGATTGACTGGTTCATCTGCCTCGCAGACAGGGTTGATTGGATCTAATCCTAACTTATAAAATAATGAACTCAAAGAGCCATCTATTTCGGCTCCGGTCAAGCCATCTCACATGCACTCACCAACCGGCATTGAATATTCCACATTCTCACCGTAACTGCCGTCGGTTCTTCTATTCGGTGCGTGTTTGTTACTTATGTATCTCGCTACTGTCAGATGTTGTACAATCATCTATTGAAAGAAGTTTCAGGAACAAATTGGATACACTTATGCGAAATAATTCGACCCTACATTCCGTTTATATAACACGACATTTATCCTAACGAATATTTTTCCATCATACCGGGACAATACATGACATTTTTCAAACTACTACTTTATATATATATATACACCATAAGATATTCCTATAAATATATTCTTATACGAATATCCTATGGTGTTGTACAGCTACAAGCTTTTTATACCATAATTTCTCAAATCTTGAATTGAACATCACTCTGCAATACAAATTCCGCATGTCGATTTCTTATCCCGCAATGCTGTGACATATATAAAGACTGGCAGTACAGACTGCTTGTTGGTTTAACCGCTGTGTGTATCACGTTCAGATTTAAGATTTGAAACAAAGAAATATTTTCGTCCGAAAATTGCTGCAGTTAAACAAGGTTCGTCAGAAACATTCAAAAAAAATATCACGCTCTCTATCAGCGTCGTGATGAATTATCTGACACCTAAGGGTCTGTTGTGTATAATTGATCGTATTGTTATTCCTCCTTTACTTCGCAAATAAATTCATCATGATTTGCATTCGGAACACTTAGCATTGAAAAAATGTAATTGTTTTCCAGACGGTTGCCTGAAATCGATACTGATATCCGTAGAACTGCTTTTTCGTGCCATTCCTCTCAACGCAATTTATTCCGTCAGCCATCAAAATGGACTCTATGGCCATTGACTTATGAAGCCTGGCAACGTAGTCATGTAGATTACTTTGTCCATTTCTAAAGAAATACTATGCTCTTGTGATCATCGATTCGTGTTCAAAATGGCCAGAAGTATTCCTTACTACTAAACTCTATTCTGATTTCCCAATGTTTACATTAGAAAAGGTTTCCAGCTGTTTTGAGTGATAATGAAAGCCACATCTCTGCTTCGTGTGTTACTCAGTGGCTACATTCACTTGGTTGCCGACATTTGTTTACTGCACCCAGACATCCACAGTATAAGGGATTAACCGAAAACTTCGTCCATACGATAAAATGTGTTATTTCCACTTGTTCGCCAAAAAAATTAATGAACTTGATAGTTTTATTGACAATTTCTTGCTTCCATATTTTAATAGTAAACATTCCACTACTGGAAATACACCATCCATGTTATCCATATCTCAATGCTTCACATCTAATCTGCTGGAACTTGGATCAGCCTAAGTATATTATCGTGGGAATGATTACCATCCAACTACCTGTATCGTATTAGACAAAATCTGGAGAACTATTGTAAGAATACTTGATCTGGAAGACGGAACGTTGCGCAATCGTCATGCAGATCAAATTATCTATCAGGAGTCAGGTCAATTGCGTTCTAATACACAACTCCTCTAGATTTGCCCAAAAATACTAAATCAAGTGAACCTGTCAGACGATCGGGAAGTCTGAGGAACAAACCTATTCGAGATTACAAAGATCCGAAGACCGTGAACAGCGGTGGATATGATGATTGTTCAAATGACAATAATACTTATGTACATCAACATATATAGCGCGTGTTTCGAATACTGAGTGCGGTTTATTCTCACTTCTATTCTTGGGTTGGTAGCTTCATTCAATTCAATACAATGCATTTCATTACATGTTTACCACTGTCAGAAACTATTTGGAGAAATACTCAACGTGAAATCAATTTGAAAAAAGTATTCTCAACGAGAGGCCAACAAATTCTCGGCTAAATCGGGTGACGAAATATTCCTACAGCTCGTCACTTTCCGTCAAGTCCACACAAGACAACCCAAGCGGTAACGATTTTTGTACTCTGCTTTCCACTTTCGATTTGCCCTGTTAACATGACACAAACTGATGTTCGCGAAACGCGTCATTTGCAACAAAGTCATCAGTGGTAAGGTCAAACCTGTCACGTACCACAACAATTACCACACTGGTCACGCAAAATTTGACAAATAATTGGTCTCAGAGACGATATCGATCGTGAATGATAAAAACATGCAAAGCGTATGCTACGTGTGTTAAAATGGTCGAACTAACGCGAACGCAGATATAACTGCAACCTGGATGATCAGCTGCTGAGCTTAAAGCTCGGTATGCAAACGTTGAATGCATCGGTAAATACTGATCACCGTTCATAATTCTCAGTTTGCCCGTATAGGTTTCAATAAATCGGAAACAATTGACGCAAATTTTGTTGTTGGCCTCCTTTAGTCGATGTCGGCCATCGATGTACATCACAGTCGCGTGAATTTTCATGTTCCACAGCTTTTCGAATGACTAATCAGCCTGATCCAGGAGGAACATTCTCTCCCGCAGCGCTTGCAAAGAGGTCAGATCTCGGATGTGGAGGGTAAGTTGCACGCCAGCGGCGTGATCAACATTCAGCAGACAAGCTACCGTAATAATGTGAACATGCTCTGTAGACCAGCTTTTGATAGCACTTCAGCATTGGTCACTCTGTCCATCCATGATATGTACAAGATACGACGGATGCTTCGTAAATGGAAATCATTCAGCTATTGTTCGTGTCTTCTGTGTGTGGTGCAGGTTACATTGCCGTACAGTAAAGTATTTAGTACGCACGCGCTGTATACCATCATCTTTGTCTTTGCGCTAACACTGGTGAGATAAAAGCTGGATATTAGCAGATCATTCAGCACGAATATTCAGCTGTTGCAAATGTACCGGAGTGTCTTGAAGAGCGTTTTTTTTCATCAAAAAGCCACATTTACAAATGCGGCTATTAAAGGCCTGTCTGCAGAAAATCTCCGTGGTACGCAAAAAGTTACGGAGCCGAAGCCTCCTGCTCCTCTGAAGGTTCAGCAAAAACCCTCAGGTTAATAACCAAAAGTCACGATGCATATACTCCTAAAGTGGACACGATAGGTATTCGATCTAAGGCAGTTAAACCGTCCCGCATCCAGCAACATTGAACAGATAGATGCACCACAAGTTTTAATAGTAACACAACCAAGACTATCAGTAGTTGACGTGTCAGAAACAAATGCAGTCGACACTATAGATCACTGTACTCCAACTGCACAACCTCAAAAGTATCAGTCATCCTTACAAGCGAAAAACTGCAGATGCCGACTCTGAAGGATTTGGCCTAACAGATATTCTGCACTTCGATAACCTCCTTTTTCAGACCCTATCATTGTTGAGAAAAACAACTACGAAATGCATCTACACCAACGCACAATGCATCGGAAACAAAATCGGTTTCTTGCATGGAGATTTTCCGAAATGTTCACCGACATCATTGCCGTAACGGAAACGTGGCTGCAGACATCAAACTAATTGTGAACTTGAAATACCATGAATGACTGTGAAACGAGAAGAGGAGGAATAGCTCTGTATTAAAGCCAGAACCTTCTGCGCCGTGAGATTATGGATCCAGACATCGTGTTACAGGATACACTCTAGTGTTCAATCTGATTAGCTAACGGCGTAGACTATGTTTTAGGAGTAGTATATCAACCACCATCTGCACAGGAAACTTACAATCTGGCCTTAGTCGACAGATTTCGCATGGTTACTTCCAGATTCACTTGTGAATTATGGGTGACTTTAATTTACCGAATCTGCAGAGCAGTAAAATTTACACAGAACGCTCCCTCGAGCGCGCATTCAGTGAGTTGTTTGACGATATTCCTCTTTATAACCACATTGGATGTAATACCCGATATCGCGGAACCGATTTACCTTCACTCCTGGATCTCATTCTTAAAAGTAATGAACACAACATTAATAACCTTGCTTACGAAAGTCCACTGGGACTAAGTGATCACGTCAACATTCAGTTTGACTATCTGTTTGAAGCTGGAAGAACAAATGTTGCCTGTTAAACAGCAAGGCGGTTCAACATTATGTCTTTGAGTGATGCTCTCAACAACGTGATTAACTGCCAACTGTCAGCATTTTTCAGGATCCCTGCAGTCAATCCTTGGAATAGCATTTTAGTTGGTATTTTAACACTTCTTTCAATGGTTAACTTGAGGGAGTATTTATACGTAAACATAATCTAGAAACAAAAATATCAAAAAAACATAAGTCTTGTGAAAGCAAGAACGTAAAATCTTAGAGGTCATGTGATACTAGTATGAGACACATTAAATACCACATTATAATCTTCTGAAAAGCACTCGCCAATTCACCGAGATATGGGCAGTTCAGCTATCCTTTTCAGCGCTCACCCCTGATATATTCAAGATAAAGTTATGCCGCTTCTATAATACGGTCAGCAAGAGTGTTATCTATTATCGAAGGGACAGAAAGCTGTCTTTTAAAACGTTCGACGTGGTGCAACGAAATAGTGAAAGGACACTACACGCCGATCGATGAGGACAATTTTCTCATTTGTGTCGTTTTGTGCTCCACGTTACATGCCGAATTGTGCTTGGAAGTTATGGGTAGGCCTTCCAAGAATTCTTCCTTTTGCAGATGTTGAGTGAACTCGCGGTCATATACTCATGTTGTAAAAGCAAATGACACTGTGGCTCCCGGAACTTTTCATGTTGTCTACCCTGATGGTCAAGGAAAGTATTGCATTGCCACAAGTTGTTTTGTCATACGAATCAGAAGTATTTAGAGGCGTCTGAATTGATACCTTTAAGATCTTGAAGGGGTTAATTGGCGTTATTTTGAACGACTTTTTTCCCAAACTCACGAGTTGTGCAGCGGTGGGCATTGACTCAAAGTTGCTGAAGAGCTATGTAGACTAGACTCCCGGGAAAGCGTTTAAAGCCACGGGGTGGTAAATTTCAGGAACCGGCTTCCAGAAGAACTTATCCTGTAGTTTTTGTCGTGAGTTTTAGTAATGGTGAGAACAGCATCTGGGTAAGCCTCTTCGTGAATAATCACACTAATTGCTATGCAAGATTAGGTAGTTCACCATTTCAGCGTTTTCTGGTAAATAAAGCAAATGCTAGCGTTCTGTTTTTAATGCACAACTCGTTTTTAGCTGACGTTCCACCGTACTAGTCAAAAGAATTTTTTTATTATTGCAGCATCATTGATAACGAGGTGCTTCCTAAATACAACACGGATAATCTCTTGACGTCGAGATCGTCGAAGATATCTAACGCACAATGAGAAAAAAGTTTTGGCAGTGGTGGTTGATTCTCTGCCACTTTCCACAGAAAGAAATTCTGGACTCTCGATTGGCTCGTGAGCCACTTACTGTGCTAGGCAACTGAACTCAACTGAAATTTTCCTTCTTTTTCTTTTTCTTGGCAGACGACAGGGGTCAAGCCGTAGTAAGCCGTATCTCTTTTTATCAGCAACATAGTCCAGGAGAACCTCAGTTGAAGAAATCCTGTCCAGTGTTGTTCACTTTCGCCGTGATTACAAGCAATACCTTATCCAAAATATGCTTGAATTGATTTTCAGATCTCGCTGAAATGACCTCTTCTGAAAGCGCAATTTACAAGTTAACAATTCTTTTTGAGAGCGTGATTCCCTGTGGTAGGCGTAATGTCCTTTGCTTTTGAAGCTTTAGAGCTGAACTCCTGTCGGTGAACAATGGTAAGTTGATCTGGCTGTCTCCACTGAAAGTCCCTCTCCTTGTGAATTGATTGTTCCTAAGAAGTCTGTAATGGAACTCTTGCATGAAACTCTTTCTGTGATTCTATCAAGAGTAAGAACTCTAATATAAACTGATACTTTAAAAGTTTGTCCTTGACGCTTGGTATTTTCGGAGCGTTATTTGAGAGCATTCCTTTCAGATACGCTATTAATTGATAATTAATTAAATAGCTGAATAGTGTGTTATTGTTGAAATAATCACATACCTTCAAACGTTAGAATATGGCTCAAATTCCTTAAAGCGGTCTTCACTCGCGTTTGAAACGCAACCCCCTGGGATTCTTGTGTCATGTATACAAAGGTTGTCATAGCCGGGATTATGCGAGCCGCCGCAATAACAGCCTGTGAGACTGCACATCCAACCCAAAAGTCCCACTGGATTTCACAGCGCTCTATAGAAATTCTTCACCAGCGACGCGAAATACCTCATGGTCCTGGACACAATACAGAGCGTAGACGCGTGAGGAATGAACTTAAACGGAGCTTAAAACTAGACAGAGAAAGGTGGTGGCTAAATAAGGTCGAAGAAATGGAAATAGCAAATAATGCGGGTAACGTGCGAAAACTCTTCCAACTTATTCGATCGACTGGGCCTACGAAACAAGGAGTGAGTGAGACTATAGCGAAATTAGACGGTACTCTTATCACTAATAAGAATCGCCGCCTGTCACGCTGGGCCGAACATTTTGAAGAACAATTCAGCTGGTCGCCTGCAACAGAATCATTCCCTCACTTGGGGCAGTGTGATCCTTGGCCTGTTAGCGTAGATCCCCCTAATGATTTAGAAATTAAAGCATGTATCGAATCCATGAAACGATTCAAAGCTGCTGGCCCCAATGACATACCGCCTGTTTTGTTCATTGTTTTGCACATTAGGAGATCTCCTCCGTGAAGTGTGGTTGTCAGAATCCGTCCCTCCGAGTTGGGGCGAATCAATTATCATTCCTATATTTAAAAAAGGTGTGCGAAGCTGATGCTCTAATCACCGTGGAATAAGTCTCACTCCCATCATTACGAGATTATTAGCGTCCATATGTCTTCGAAGATTAACATCGCATAGGGAATCACAGATCCGTGAGCAGCAAGCTGGCTTCCGGCCTGGCAGAGGCTGTTTCGACCACATTTTTACTCTTCGACGGATATTAGAACTGCGGCACACCTATCGACAGCCGACAATAGCCATCTTTTTAGACTTCAAAGGAGCATTTGATTCAGTCGATCGAAATGTCCTGTTTAAGACCTTGCTGTGCAAAGGCGTTCCGCATAAGTATGTCAACATACTACGTGCACTTTATGCTCATACATCCGGATGCGTTAGGGTTTACAACGAAGTCTCACCCAAATTCCACACCACAAGTGGCGTCCGACAAGGATGCCCGACTTCTCCGTTTTTGTTCAATTTTGTAATTGATGCAATTATGGAGTTGTGCAACGATGGTGCCCCAGCTTTCGGAGTTCACATAATGCCAGGCGTCAAGCTTCTCGACTTGGATTATGCTGATGATATAGTTCTGCTCTTCGACTCGTACACAGATGCACATGCGATACTGAACAAGCTATCTAGTATTGTGCCCGCATTTGGAATGCGTTTTGCGCCCTCTAAGTGCAGTGTTCTTCTGCAGGACATTGACTTATCGAACAAGGCTTTATTACTTGACAATCAGGCGCTTGAAATTGTGGATCGTTTTACGTATCTCGGTAGTTGTATCAATAATTTTGCATCGTTAGATAACGAGGTCTCGGCACGCATTTCTAAAGCGACCGTAGCATTCCGCAACCTAGGTCATCTCTGGCGTCAGAAAGGACTCTCTGCTACTCAAGGGTAGAGTCTATAAAGCGACAGTGCGGGCTGTGTTACTGTATGGGTGCGAAACCTGGACCTTACGTAAAGAACACATTCAGCGTCTCCAAGTATTTGACAACCGGTGTCTCCGCAGCATTCAAGGAGTTAGCTGTTACAATCGTATGCGCACCGATGCTCTCCGAAATAAGTTGTTTGGTAGTAATGTCGATATAGAGAAGCAGATCAACCTGCATAGGTTACGCTGGTTGGGTCACGTTTTACGGATGCCGGACCACCGACTTCCGAAACAGATTCCTTTTGCGACGCCACATCGTGATTGGCGTAAATCTCCGGGTGGCCAAACCGTCACATGGCATAGGCAGCTAAAAATTCTTACTAGTAACCTTTCCAAAGTAGGCGCAGCGCGTCTTCCAGGCTGGTGTCCCCGCGATCATATATCGCAATGTTTAGTTACGCTTCAGGATATGTCCCGTAACCGTGTTCAATGGCGGTCTTGCACTAAGCATCTTCTTGGAGTGTTTGCATAACCTTGTATGTTGTCAAGCGGAGTGACGAGAAAAGCTTGTTATGATGCATGACAGTGAAAGCCGCAAGGAAGCTGCCGTGCTGATGTTGCTCTACTCTTTCACGAAACTTGTTTGAATGCATGTTCCATTCGAGGTGTAGGCACCTCTTCCCAGTTTGTTTGTGCTTACTCTTCTATAGAAGCCGTAGCAATTCAAGTCCCACACTTTCCCCTCTTTTAAATTTTTACTTTTTCATGGTTGTATGGCAGTTAAGCATTCGGTACGTGCTACCGGTGTATTGCTGTATTTGATGATGATGATGATGAACATCGATGGTTAGACAGCTTCTTAACTAATTGCACTAACTATGTTAGAATTGCAGGGGTGTGCGTAGAGGAATCACTGATTCTCAGTGGAGTGCCTCAAGGTTCGGTGCTTGGTCCACTACTTTTTCTTATTTTTGTAAACGACCTGGCAGCCTGCTTGAGTTCACGCTGCTTCCCGTTTGCTGATGATTTTAAGATCCTAGGAGCCGACAGTCGAGATACGCTTCTCTCTGATTTAGAAAAAGTAATCGAGTAGACAAAGACCTGGGACTTGCCACTAAACTTAAGGAAGAGCTGCGTTCTGACGACTGATTTAGCAACAACCCAACTAGAAGTCGGCGAAGGAACTATTAGAATAGCTGCTGCTCAGAAAGTGAAGGATCTCAGTATTTCTATAACAGGCGAGTTTAAGTGGGTTACTCAATGTGCCGAAGCTGTAAACAAGGCTCGCAGAGAATTGTTCAGACTTCGCTCAGCGTTATCATGCCGAAAACCTTCAATCTTCATTCCCTTAAACAAAGTAGTCGTGCGGCCTCACTTAGATTACTGCGTTCAATCCTGGGCACCGTACTTAAAAAAAGATATAGCATGTCTCGAAAGGGTCCAGTGCCTTGCGACTAGGATGGTTGAGGGTCAGACAGGTAAAAACTATG
>JACCGJ010001190.1:72787-134380 GCA_013407085.1 Atriophallophorus winterbourni
TTCTTTCAATAACCGTTGTTGTTGTTGGCCTCCTTCGGTCGATGTCGACCATGGATGTACATCACAAACGCGTGAAAGTTCAAGTTTTGCAGCTTTTTGAGTGACTAACCAGTCCGATTCGGGAGGAACAATCTCTCCCGCAGCGCTGGCAACGATAGTCAGAACTCGGTTGTATTGCGTTAGTTGCACGTCGGCGGCGTGATCTGCGTTCAGCTGCCAAGCGCTGTATCTGCTCCTCCCCAGCATGCAGACGACGCTTTACACAGTGCCTCCAATGTGAGCGGTCGAGAGCAAGTTCTTCCCAACTCGCCGGGTCAATGCCAAGAGCTTTCCTATCTCTTTTACAAACGTCTTTGTACCGCAAGTGCGGTCTGCCCAATGGTCGACTTCCTAGTTGCAACTCACCATAGAGTAGATCTTTCGGAATACGGCCATTTTCCATTCTGTGGACATGACCAAGCCAGCGTCGGCGGCGTTGTCGCAATAGAGTGAACATGCTCTGTAGACAGGCTTTTGAAAACACTTCAGCATTAGTCACTCTGTCCATCCACGATATGTTCAAGATACGACGGATGCTTCGTGATGGAAAGCATTCAGCTTCCGTGTGTGTCTTGCGTGGGTGGTCTAGGTTTCACTGCCGTATAGTAAAGCATTTAGTACGCACGCTCTGTATACCATCATTTTCGTTTTACAGTCAGCTTGCGGTTACCTCCAAACACGAGATTTCAAACGGGACAGAATGACAGCGGCTCTGCCAATCCGCTTATCAATCTCCGTGTCTAGCGAGAGGTTATCCGCAATGGTTGAACCAAGGTATGTGAACTGATGTACTGATTCAAGCTGACAGTTTCCAACAGTTATGATGGGAGGCGATACAGTCCCTTGGCTAAGGACTTTGGTCTTGCTCATGCTGATTGTTAGACCAACGTCTTTGCATGCCGACGAAAAACAGTCCATTAGAGACTGAAGGTGCTCCTGGGAGTGAGCAATAAAGGCTGCATCGTCGGCAAAACAGCATGTCACGGATTAGCACATTTCGTGCCTTGGTTTGTGCTCTCAACCGGTTTAGGTTGAAAAGCTTGCCATCATTTCGCGTGCGTAAGTAAATACCTTCTGTTCTCGTCCTGAAAGCGTACTTCAGAAGTAGAGCAAAGAAACTGCCGAACAGCGTGGGAGCCAGAACACACCCTTGTTTGACGCCTCGGCGAATTTCAAAGACTTCTGAGCTGAAACCGTTAAAATGGACTGAGCCCTTCATGCCTGAGTGGAACGAAATAACGAGCTTTAGCAGTCTTGGTGGGCAGCCTATCAAATCAAGCATTTTGAAAAGACCCTCCCTGCTGACGTAGTCGAATGTCTTCGTTAAATCAATAAAAACAGCGTATAATGGCATACGCTGTTCCCGACACTTTTCTTGAAGTTGTCTTAGGGAGAAGATCATGTCAACGGTCGATCTTCCCTTGCGAAAGCCACATTGAGTTTCGGAGTAAATTCTATCAGCTAAAACTTGCAGCCGGATCTGTAAGACTTTAGCAAACAATTTGCCTACAACATTCAGAAGGGAGATTCCTCTGTAATTGTTGCAGTCGCCTCTATCTCCTTTATTCTTGAATAGTGTGATGATCATTGTGTCTCGCATCTCTTGTGGGACACACTCCTCCTGCCAGCACTGAAGAAGCAAATGGTGAAGCGGTTGTAATAATGTTGCTCTACCGCATTTGATGAGCTCAGGTGGAATTCCGTCGTCACCAGGGGCCTTCCCATTCGCTAAGCGGTCGATCGCTCTATTGAGCTCATCAAGAGTAGGGGGAGTATCTAGATATTGAATAGTCGGCAACCGCTCGAAATTTTCAAATACATGTGGTAAAACCGTACTGTCCCTAGAGTAGAGGGAGGAGAAGTGCTCTACCCATCTTTCCATCTGCTGAGTTTTGTCCACAATCGGGTCACCAGATAAAGACTTAATGGGAGCCATTTTATGTTTGTTTGGACCAATGGCTCTCTTGATCCCATCATACATGCCGTGAAAATTTCCAGTATCCGCAGCTTTTTGGATACTAAGGCTAATTTCTGTCCAGTAGTCATTTGCACATCGCCTTGCAGTCTGTTGGTCCTTATTTCTGGCTGCTCTTAAAAGTCGTAAGTTTTCATCTGTTGGCATACCTTTGAACCTCAAGAATGCTGACCGTTTCTCATCCAACACAGCAGTCATCTCAGCAGCTTTTGCTTCGAACCAGTCGCTTGTTCGAGCTTTCTTCGGACCGAAAGTGGAAAGTGCGACTCGGCATATGCTGTTTTTAATCGATTCCCAGTTTTCTGAAGCCGATTCAAGTGGGGTTGTCTTGCTGAACTCGGCTGTGAAGGCTTTTGCAAATCGCGCAGCTAGATTAGGTTCGCACATGCGGGTGACGGCAATCCTAGGCTTACCAGACAATTTGGTGCGGTGAAATCTCGTGTCGGAAAGCTTCAGTTTTGCACAAACCAGTGAATGATCAGTGTCACAGTCTGCGCTTTGATATGATCTGGTGAGAAGTACGCTTCCTATCTTAGTGCGCCTAACAAGAATAAGATCAAGCTGGTGCCAGTGCTTAGAGCGAGGATGTTTCCAAGAGACCTTATGCTGTGGTTTTGTTTGAAAGAAAGTGTTACTAACACAGCGACTGAACTGTGTGCATAATTCTAAAAGGCGTAGTCCATTTTCATTAGTTTTACCTACACCGAATTTCCCGAGACAGTTTTGCCAAGATTCGTAATCCGCACCAACTCTAGCATTGAAATCACCCAGTACCACTACACCGTTTCTTTGTGGCACGTTTTTCAGGACTGTTGCGAGGTTGTAATAAAAAGCGTCTTTTTCAGCAGTCGTCGCAGAGAGCGTCGGCGCATAAACGTTTACCAACGTAATGGTACCAGTAATGCACCTCAGATTTAACGTCCAAATCCGTTCGCTCCCGCTGCTGCTCGGTTCTGTTGCTTTTAGAAGGTCGTTTCGAACGGCAAACCCAACTCCATGCAGTCGAGGCTCATCAGAACCCCTTCCTTTCCAAAAAAACGTGTAATCTCTTTCTGTCAGCTTACCAGTGTCTGGTAATCGCGTCTCTTGTCGGGCTGCCACGTCGACCTTTAGTCTCTTTAACTCGTTGTTAATAACAGCAGATTTTCTTACGCCTCTGATATTCGAGACGTCGTCGTGAAATCCAGGAAGCATGGACCGGACGTTCCAGGTTCCCAGTTTCAGAAATGACATTTGTTTTTTCGTAGTGGGTTTCGCTGGTGCGGAAATAACAGTCTGCTTGTCGGTTGATTCCTAATCCCCATGCACCCAATGAGGATAGCAGACCGTGGCGAGACGGCACCATATTGGCTGGGGGCTGCCCAGCTTGAGGCGGGCGGTAGCCGTCCAATGAGACCTGAAAGTCTCTCCCACCGTCGAAAGCAGCCCCAGGCACTGAGCTCTACGCCAATCGAGCCATAGCTTTTAACCGGTATCTGCTGCTTCCCGTGTTATTATCCGCAGAAGCGGAATGGTGTGTCCTCTCCATTGGTGCGTTGTGATGTACGCCAGGGCAGTTCAAAGTGGAGAACTAGCTGTTGCCCATGCAGCAAGTGCTCCCTCTACACGGCACCATCGGAACCAAAGGAACAGCTAGGCTGATACGTTTGGACAACGATGCCGTCGCAGAAGTTGGCAGGGCGAAGTTGTAAAAAACTTCGGACTGCCTACCGGGACTCCGGCTCCGGATTTTTCCTCGAGGTTGACTCCTGAAGCCTTTTCCATGATTGGATGTAGCCACAAGGCAGTGGAGGTTTGAGATAAGGGTTTTCCTTCCCCCAGGTGGACCGCCTTCATGGACTTACGAGCTCCACCTGCCCGAAGCATGCTGGGTTTGAGGCGCCAGTCAGCCGCCTTCGCCCTTTCTCCTGTCAGTAGAAGCAGTTCCGCCGGGTCGCAAAGGACCACGCGTGCAGGCCAGGAGCTGGACTTGGTTGCCAGAGGCTATATGAGACGCGTGTAAAATTACCATTCCATAAAAGGCACCAATTCGCTGCGGCCGTACATCAAAAGGAGGTGGCATGCTGCTTTGCCACCACGAATCTCTTCAGTATGAATTTATAAGTGATCCCTATTTATGTTTCTTATTTTATTTGGTTTGGAATCTCGCCTAGCCGGTGACTCCAATTGTGCACCATCAGAGCCTCTTAATCAAGGCTGATCAATATATAAATACCAGATGAACACTCGCAAACAAAACCGCCGTCTTGTGTGGCAGACTTAGGCTGAAAACCGTAATTGTTCCCATATCTAGTCATAAGCGACCTGATAGTATTCCATGCAGGATACAATCATGAGTATTACCATAAAAATTGTTACATAGTGCATCGGCCGTTGTACACGATAAACTAGGTCGCCTTACTTGATACAAATAGACGAGTAAGCGAAAAGAAGCTAATGCTACTCTTTAGACTCTGGCCGTTTTCGCCCAACCTTCCTTTCTCTTTTTTCAAGTATACTCTAGGAATGATCGATCTGACCCTGCTAAAACATCATCCTTTCAGAAACACACTTATTGAAATACTGCACTTATTCTTCAGTTTTTTGAATGTCACAACCCTGAAACAAGGTTGCCGATATTCTGCATTGACATGTTTCATCATCACCTTCAAAGATAGCATTGCACCTGTAGCAAGTAACGAATGTCTGTCTGCCATACAATCACATGTTAAAAATCCTGAAAAGATGGTGTGCGGTGGTACCTAAGCGCTACTGAACCTGCAGAAGATTAGGTACAGACACAATAGAGTGAAAAATAAGCACCTCGAATCAAACATGCATTCAAGAAAGTGTTGCCATCAAAGCCACTTCAATTGACAACATACAAGATTAATAAAATACTCCAATTGAATGTCCACTACAAGACCGCGGCTAAAATAAAATTTCAAGACATATCATTAAGGGTAAGGAGTAACTGCCAATTCATATTTTTCAACCCCAACCTGGGAACCGGGTCACCCTAACCATAGCTAGTTTAACAGTCAAAAACTTCATCTGTTTAAGCCAAGTCAGTTTAGCCACCATTAATATGTCGCCATTCCAAGTTAAGAGTGACGTACAAAATCGCATTAAGAAAACAGTGATTTCTCATTCAGATGTGGTCTAATCAGCGAAGTCTATGCATGCTGACTAGGTTTTCGCTATCTCCATTGATATCATAGATTGTATTACGGATAGTTGCGTTACATATCCGGTGGTTATGAGACAGCGATTGTCCAATATCTGCAGACGTTCTATTTCTTCTTTTTTAGTGTCCATGTTTCACATCCGTGCAACAAAACAGTGTGAACCGTATCCCTATAGACTATTTTCTTGTACGTTAGACAAGCCACAGATGATTCAAGTTTCGAAAGGCTGCTGTAGCTTTGGAAATGGGCGCTGAAAATAGATTTTTTAGCTGTTTATATTTACTATCCATAAGTTAATCGCTTATATGCTATGTCAAAGATTACAAATGTGACTTTTCTCAACCATTCGACGCTATTTTACCGTTCAGGCGATTCCGCAACTGCCATGCCACTCCAGATTAATATCTGTCACTGATTTCACTGTTCGAAGCCTCGTTAATTGATTGTCTCGGTTGTATAATAGGATTGTCGCAGCTAGATTCGCAACGATAATTTGACACAACTGTAAATCGCGATGGCAGCTTCTTTTCAATACTAGGGAATAGTTTCCGTATCCCATACCTGACGGAAAAAGTCAACTTGTCCGCTTAATAAAATATGGCAACCCTCCTTGTAAATAACTCTACACCCATCACTAATAAAATTTGCCACATCTCACACTAATCCTAACATTCACTTAAACGAACTTTTCATAGAAGACTCCTGTCAATACAAAAAGCACATTTTTATTCGAATAGTGTAGCGGATTACAATTTTTGATATGGCAGACAAAGTTTAATAATTCAATGGCGACGAGCAGTCAAACAGAAACTTTTCACTGAATTTCTGTGCAGTGTACAATTGTGTAGTACTTCTGTACTGCGCAACAAACAATGTGCTAAATTGACTTGCCAAAGATACTGAGCCGCACACGGATACAGACGCATGCTGGAGTCTCACTACCATTTTGGGTTTTAATATTTACGTTAAACTTTTATAGCTGTCTGGGCTTGAGCAACCTGGCAATATCTTAGCCCATGTGCATATAATTTCATACGTACCACAATCAACTGAATTTGCAGTTGCTTCTTACTCCAAGTTATATGGCTCAAAGTCGTGATCAGTATCGGTCTTGTTGTAAACATCCTCTTGGAGTGATTGATTAATCTTGTATTTTGTCAAGTGAATTGTCGTTGAAAGCTTTCATGATGCGTGATGGTGAAAGCCGAAAGAAAGCTGTCGTGCTGGTGTCACTCTACTCGTTCACAATCCTTGCTCGAATTCATGTTTGATTCGAGATGTCCGTATTTCATTCCACTATGCCTGTGCCTAATCTTCTGCAGGTTGTGTAGCTTTTTAGGTCCTACCCCTTCTTCATCATTTTAGGATTTTAACGTGTCATGGTTTTATGGCAGCTAAACATTCGTTACATACTACCAATGTGATGCTGTTTCCGATTATTATTATTATATTAATAATTATTCTTATTATTAATCGTCGAATTATCTCATTTTTCAGGCAAATCACGCCAGTGTGAATCCTCGCGAGATGTTGATAGCTGCTTTCCCTTGTTCAACTTACGAATGTGTGTAATCCTTTGTCTCAAGCTTAACATCATGAAAGTACATGCTATCTTCGTTTAAGCCTATGCGATTTTCTAGTTTGCACACAGAAAGGTCAGTCACATGTATGTTTCTTTTTTCATCTTTTTGCGGTCACTGTGAACCTTTGTTTTTGGATTAAAATGCTATGCCTGATCTGTTATACGGGTGATTGCTTGAACCCAAATAGTAAATCAGGACATCAACACGACGGAACTGGACGTCACCTTCAAACCTATTCATTTATTGAACGCGTTGGTTAAGATGTGTAAATGATCTTTTGAAATCGTTTGTTTCCTCATCTTTGCGTTTGATTGTGCTATTGTGAAATATTCTCTATGCAACCACAATGACGTGGCCGCACTTTCATATTAGCTCTTTTCGTGGTTCATAGACGTGTGAGTCTTAATCAAGTTATATGTGCTTTATTTTTCTACACGGGTGTAGATTTCTCAGTCCATTCTCTTCCCTTTCCGTTGTGATCATAACTGACATTGAAGCATCTATGCTTGTTATCGATGTAATGCTGTCTTTGATGCGGTTGGGTTTTCAATCGATACGGAAAAATAATGACTAAATGACTATGTTTGCAGTGCGATTGATGTCCGACACCTGTATCTCCTGCATCGATATATTAATAAAGGACGTTACGTTCAACTAGTTAGGCTTGCTATTGTGGGATAAAGTCGCTTGCCTGCCTTCCCTTTTTCACGCTCTCTTGCTTATCTGCTTTTCTAGCTTCATATTGCTTGCCACTTTGTCTGGCTTCAGACTTGGGCTTCATGACGATGATAAAGTCGTTGATCATAGACGGACATTGTATTGGATGCAGCATGTGTTTATTTTTGTTTTGAAGTCAATTTATACATGAGTAATATATGACGTTTGAAAAGCAGGATAGAAGCATACGACCGATTTCTTGGTTTTTGCCACTCATCTGCTATGCGTATCCGTGGCATGACATTCGAACGTCGTTTTAACTTATGCTGTACCCAATTTTCCGCAAAGTCGAAGATAAATCCTCTTTTGCAAATGGCATTTTTTACGAACTCCAGTATAATCCAAGCTAAGTTCCGGTCAGTCGTAGACTACATATGGGCCAAGATACTGTCAGAATGCGCAGATTGAGACAGATCTAAGCAATTCATTTTAAAATCACAGTGAAACTATAGTGTGTTTCCACATGCACTAGTGGCAACCCGGTTTAGCACAGTGCTAGCTGTGCAGTACAGGATAATTGCACAATCGTGAATCCGTTTCACGTGTGACTGACTTTTATGACTTGTGCCACTCAGAAATTCTAAATTATATCTCATTTTAATGATTTTCAATCAGTGAACAGCTTGTCTACATGGTGTGACCATTGTACATTTTCCTGATCCCATTTATTCTTTCTTTCAGGTTATGTCCGACAAAGTGGTTTTCTACGCTCCGTTTGAAAATGATACCAAAATTGCAGGGCTTTACGACCTCGGTCATACGATCGGGCGTGGACACTATGCAGTGGTTAAACTCGCACGCCATGTCTTTACCGGGGAAAAAGTCGCAGTCAAAGTCATCGATAAAACGAAACTTGACAGTATTGCCCAAGATCACCTTTTCCAAGAGGTGGTTTGTATGAAGCTGGTTCAACATCCCAACGTGATTCGTCTGTATGAAGTTATCGACACACCGGCGAAACTGTACTTGATATTGGAACTTGGCGATGGAGGTGACCTTTATGATTACATCACACGACATGGCTGTGGATTACATGAAAATATTGCTAAGCGCTACTTCCGGCAAATCGTCACTGCTATCGCTTACTGCCACAAGTTACACGTGGTTCATCGGGATTTGAAACCCGAAAATGTGGTATTTTTCGAAAAGCTTGGTCTGGTCAAACTTACTGACTTCGGATTCAGTAATCGATTTACACCCGGTCGACATTTGGACACCGCTTGTGGTTCGTTGGCCTATTCTGCACCGGAAATTCTTCTGGGCGATTCATATGATGCGCCGAAAGTGGATATTTGGTCCTTGGGGGTGATTTTGTACATGCTTGTTTGCGGTCGTTTGCCGTTCGAAGAAGCCACGGACAGTGAGACGGTAACGAAGATTATGGATTGCGATTATGTTATACCGGATTATGTTTCATCAGAATGTGCTCAGCTGATCGCTCGTTTACTTGTTCGGGATCCTCAAAAGCGCGCCCATCTTGACGATATCTTGCAAGCTGATTGGTTTAAACAAGGAGAAGAAGATGAACTGCCTATCGAGCTTTTCTCGATTCCACTGGTCTCGAAGGAATGTTTATCATTCAAAGATCATATGGAAATATTGAGCAAAATGTCGGAAGGTCAATTGGCCACTGTGGAAGAGATCCAATCGACGTTAGATCGAAATGAATATAACCACATAGCTGCCACCTACTTTCTATTAGCGGAACGCAAGCTGAAACGTAATTACATCGAGCAGTATAATGTTTTGGCGCAGCAAGCACAAATTACCGAAAACTTGAGACAACAACAACTAAAGCAGATGCAGGTCGACATGGTAAATTCAGCTGAATCTAGTAAAAATTGTCAATATAATGAATTTTCTGGTAAGTTAGTACACACACCAACCCGCTTGACCAACACTCTGCCGACAGTTGCGTCACAACAGGTGGAAGATCGTATTCGGCGGTTCAGCATGATTCTTGAAGATGAAGAAGAGGAGGAGGAAGAAAAAGTTCGAAAGCGTTCCTCCGTTCTGTCGGAAATCAATCGCGCGTTTTCTGGACCCGATATAACGATAGCCTCCGACGCTGTGGCTATGCATTCAAGTTTAACTGAGGCTGATCAAATGGCGTTATTCGAAGAAGAGGAAGAAGAATTTTTAACTGTCGCTAATTTGGCGTCGGTTCGGTGCGATCTTTCTGAACAATCGTCCTTCCCCACATTCTTCACAAGCCGTGAACCACATTTTCACTCTGCCCGGCCATACTCTGGAGGAAGCGTTTCGATAGCCGAAGTTTCTGATGAAGCTGAATCGGATGCATCTTTGAGCAACTGGAGCACGACCGTTAATGATCCGTCGCAATCTTCACATGCCCGTTCGCTCCCATCTGCCGAAATGCGTCGTAAAGCGTACC
The DNA here is from genome assembly GCA_013407085.1 of Atriophallophorus winterbourni. Taxonomy (NCBI): domain Eukaryota; kingdom Metazoa; phylum Platyhelminthes; class Trematoda; order Plagiorchiida; family Microphallidae; genus Atriophallophorus; species Atriophallophorus winterbourni. Next base: position 82,664 of record JACCGJ010001190.1, read on the forward strand.
GTCGTCTTATAGTTCCTCACAGACCACTGATCTCTGTCAGAAGTAGTCCACAACTATTAAAACATATAACAGAAGAGGATTGGGACGGAGTTGCTGATGGCGAGCAGAATTCCCTACCTTCGGCCAAATTACAACGACTATTTAAAAGTTCAATGTCTCCTCGTCCTTCGAAAACCGTATCCTCAGAGGATATTGGTGACGTGGTTTCACTGCGCGGTTCTTTGTTTACTCAATCGAAATTCACGTCATTCGATGACCAAACTGTGCGAACACGGTCACGGTTATCATGTATGGGACAGCGCGCGATGTCTAATACTCACAGTCCAACTCGAGCTCGTCGGCTTTTCACGTCTGGAGTTTCAAAATCTCGTCCAACCAGCATTGGGAGTTGGAGCGCTGCGTTTAATATGAGTTTAGTTGGCGATTTGAGACGCCGTTCTCTCTGTTCTTCTCCTGCAGAAAACTCTACTGAAACAGCGTACCAAACTTTAGTTTCTGGTCATCAGTCACAGCGAATTTCAAGTTCTTTTCGAGTACATGACCGCCGTTGTAGTGAGCCACCCGGTTTAGCACAATCCGCGATCGGTTTTTCGCTTCGAAATCATTCTGTCGCTTCACCAACTCATTCTCAAACAGATGTGTTGCTTACGAAAAAACACATCCGTCAGGTTCGACATCGTAATCATTCTGAAAGTGAACGCTCCGATTCGGATCACGTTGAGATCTCTCATGATCCTGCAATATCAAAACCATTTACGTCAACACCGTACTTGAACAACGTAAGTGATTCCACTGTTCCCGACAAGTCTCTACCCAATGGCAGTTCTTCCCTTTTCAAAAGACACTCTTTCATTACTACGAGCAATAACTCACCATCCCGTAATTTGCCATCACTGTCCAAACGACCATTGACGCGTTCTCCGAACCGCTTTTTCAATTCAGCACAAAAATCTATACCTTGGTCCAACTCCACCCCTATGTTAAGCCACAATCAAGAAGTCGATCCTTTGAATGCGTACCAAGGCCCAGCATATGTTGCTAATGGACAATCTCTTGTAAATTCGTGTGCTGCCACCTTGCGTGAATATTGCGCACCAATACGTGAGGAAGATGATGAAATAGCACGAACTACTGATGGCGCAACAAGCTTGCCAGTTGTAGATACAGAATTACGTGTGCGCCGAAGTTCGGAATCATCAGCTTTACACACAGTCGCTCCCATATCAGGCAGTGGGGTATCTTACTCTATGCTTGAAAACTTTTCACCTCTTTCGAGTACTGGCCTTCGTAATGCTGAAGTAGAGCATTCGTATCCAGTCGCTTGCCTCAATAGCTCAAACTTTTCCTTGACTTCATTGGCATCTTGCTTGAGAGATTCCCGTTACATGTTGGATATTATTCGAGGAACGTTCGAGCTGAAATCCCATTATAACAGACGCAATATAAATTCATTCACTTTTGAATGCAGCAGCGGACAACAATCTGGACATGCTAGTACTTCTGTTTCAGTGCGTAGTTTGACAGGTTTATCGGAATACCAACTGGCGAATCCGTATTCACATAATAGCTTTCCTGACGCACTCCGCCGCATCAAGCAATGGTCCGTGATCCCGACAACGTCGTCCACAAGTTACGTTGAAACTAACATGCACTCGATTCCTGTTAACGGTCACGATATAAGTCATCCGAGAACATTTGCCAAAGCTCCAATTGCCTCTAATCTTCCACTAACTCTTCCTCATTTGATTATACACCAAACAGCGATTGATGAATCTGTGCCCCTCATCCTCGATCCTAATGCTTCCAGTCTCCAATCAAACACCCGTAAATCTTTGACATATCCGGATGCCCATGTACACGAAACGATACCCCGGACACTCGTCAGCATTGTCAAATTTGATAAACACGGAGACCTTGGTATAGTTAATCCTCGTACAACCGACCGTCCCAACCACTCTAATGTCCGGATGAATAGCCTAGAGGTGACCAACTCAAATAACAGCAATACATCTGATACCTTGACGCAAACTGAACCTTTAATCTACACAGAATCTTCAAACAGATTGTGCAGTCCTTTCAGATCTCTCCACCCGAATTCTGCCGTTCGTGCTCATCGTCCCCAACTATCATGCTGTGCAATATTTTAGTCGCTGTTGTTGCTACTCGTTTATCTCGGGCAATCTAGTCTTTCATCATCACCTACGAAACGCTGGTCTTCGTGCTTTACAGATCTTTCGTTCTCATTCCTGTCTTACACAACAACAATTTTATCGCCTTTGTATACAAACTAGTCTTTGTTACTCGTATTATGATTCTGTCCGTCTCATTGATGCTTTCGCCGTTCTCTTCCCATAGTAACATTGCGATTGACCACCGTCTTGCTGTACAAATATGCTGTACATAATCCTGTCATCTTATCGATTATATTTTGATCAATGATGGCGTGTTTTGTTGGCTAACTTCATCTCGGTCCTGGCGAATATCGTATCCCGATAAAACCATCGTCTCAAGCTTCTCGTTCGTATTACTCTTCGTACTTCAATATTCGGCTGTAAATCTTGTGGGTTGTTGCTTGCAAACTACTCAGAATAGGTTGTGTGGAAATCGTGCAACTTTGGGTATGTTGCTTAACACCTAACCTGTTGCTGTGTACCCCATCATATACACAAACTTGAACCGGTTACAGGTTTAATGTTCGTCGCTTTGCAGCTTCACATGTTCTATGTATGTCGGCATGTATACTGTAATTTTAATGTGTACAGGCGGGATGGACTTCTTATTAGGTAGAAATGATTGACATTAGTTTTGATTGATGACGCAAACAACCTTGATACAGTGGAATCGGCCTGAACCCATTGCTTTTTAGCCTTGACTGAGATTTGAACACAAGGAATGTAGCACAGAGTTCTCGAAGCGGCTTTGCTTGCACCGCGTTTCGTTCTGACAACCACGATGTATCGTTGTGTGATTATTTATTTTATTATTGTATGTGTGTTTTATTTGTTAGAATAGCTTATTCTTTGTTACAACACTCGAGTATTCTGTCGATTCGTTAGCATATTCATCGCCTTTTGGATCATTCAAGGGTCGCTGCTTTTCTTTTGAGTTGGTCTACTATCACCATTTGACCCGACCTCGTGTCCTTCTCGTTTACATCACGAATACCGGTTTCGATCATAGCCAACCTTACCTTAATCCATCTCTTTGGGGTTATGAGTAACGGTGAGGTTTATTTTAATCGGATCATCTTCCCGGTGTCTTTCTAGGATCGATCGCTCAGTTTCTCCACTTTGTAGTAGTTGCCACGATCAAGTTATCAGCCCTCAGACTGTCATTGTCGACGTTATAAAGTATAATCATTAATTATAACTTTCTATTGTGTTCTTAGTCCTCGCACTTACACTCCTTTGTTTTGTACTCAACGGGATATCAGCACTATTCGTTGTTTGTTTGTTGCTATGGCAATACTTTCTTAGTGCGAAAGAGGTTCAATATAACAAATCAGTGCTTCGTTAGCTTGCCACATTGAATTAACAGTTGCGATTTCCGTTTTATATCAGTTAATTCAAGCCATTGTTGGTGGTTGAATTGAGTGATTTTGTCAATGTTCCCCATCTGATGTCACTATATTGCTTGGCTTTTATTTCGTCGTTAACAATTCTGATCGTACTTGTCAAGAGCTCTCTTCTACCTTAAGGACGGAAATGAAATATAAACCTATATTTTTATTTCCACTTTGCGAATAGTGGCATAAATTTGATTTTTCAAAACATCCAGCGAAATACTTGAGGTTTACCATGAATCGGTTATGGCAAGGTTTTTTTGGTAATGTTTCAGTTCTGAACACAGGAGCTTCGTCAGACCAAGGGTGTCGGTACGAACAGTGTTCAGGTTTATATGGCATTTTCTTGACCAATCCTGAGTTCTCTAAAATAGGCAGGCGAGATCAAGACAGTTGATCACACTCCCTAAATGCTGTGTTAATCCTTACATTGTTTATTTTGTGTGCAGGTGCGAACAGCGTCCGCTGACCCACTACTTACGTAATCCATGGGCACATTAGGTGTTATGCACGTTAATCCTTATCCTCCGCAGAACCGAACGCCAGATTGTTCAGATATCGACCCCATCCACCTTGTTTACCGCATTCGCCCTAGCCTTTGTTATTTCAACTGCCTCAGCGTGAAGTCTTTCCCGATAAGATTTCACACTCCGTCTTATCACTTCCACGTTATCAAGATCTACGCTGTTACCAGTGCATAGCGCGTGTTCAGCTAGGGCAGAATCCCGAATCAGTGATTGATATTCACTGGGATTGCGGGGTTGCTTTCCTTATGTCTCTTATGTTCCTTTACCCTAGTGCAATGTTCTCTAGACGTTTGCCCAATGTAAACACCCGCGCAACCCTTGCATTTGATTTTGTAGATTCAGTTGGTCGCACAACCTAAAGGGTGTCTTATCTTTGATATGCATTACTACGGACCGTAGAGTTCTACCTCCTTATATGTTACTCTAATACCTGCGTTATTCAACATTCGATTTATTCATTCGAAGGCACTTTTGACATACGGTAGAGATACCGTAGCTCGCCAGAATTTTTCCGTTTTCGGATGTTTAACTCTGTTCAATTGGCGCTTAATTAAGCTCCTGGGGTAACCATGAATTGCAAGTCGACGACTGACTTCTTGATGAGCTCGTCTCCTATCGGCATCATCACTGCCGACGCGGTAAACCTTGTAGCAATCTCTTCAAAGTGCTGAATGTACATATTCGCCAGCACTAAGGAAATAGGTGAGCCCATCGCTTGACCGTCGTTTTGCTTGTATAGCTGTCCGTTAAACAAGAAATGGTTCATATTTAGACAAATTGCTACACCATGGATGATTAGTTTGGCAACACGAATTCTTTTATTAAGAACTCGTTTGTTTTTGTTCGTCGCTTAAGTACCGTAACAATTGGGGAGGATCAGATGATGGTGAGGAGTCCTTATTGAGTATATTTTCCAGAAGGTGCAACTGCCGTGACCGTTGGATTAGAGGTCAAACGTCTTCCGAGACCCTAGTCACCCTTGAAAAGCCAGGATAAGTGTGGTGCTCAGCATTGTGTGGAAATGGAACGGAAAACGGTCGTATTCCAAAAGATCTACTAAAGGGTGAGTTGAAATCCGGAAGTCGACCATTGTGCTGACCGCACTTGCAGTACAAAGACGTTTGCGAAATAGATATAAAAGCTCTTGACGTTGACCCTACGAGCTGGGAAGAATTTGCTCTTGACCACTCACTTTAGAGGCACCGTGGGAAGCGAACATGATGGGGAGAACAGATACTGCTCTCGGCTGCCGACCGTAGATCACGCCGTCAGTCTGCGACTGCCTGTCGCTGTGGGAGATATTGTGTTCTCCCCAACCGAACTGTTTAATCATTCGAAACGCTGTGGAGCGTGAAACTATCTTGCACTTGTCATGTACATCCTTGGTCGACATCACCTAGAGAGGCCACCATTGCGTTCAACCTGTAGTATTAAGCTCGCGATTTGATCATCATTTCAAACTGAAAACTGTTTTAGACGGAACTGGCATAATCCACGTTCATTCACACAAAACACATGTATATATGTGAAAAAACGCAAAGTCCTTGAACATAATATCCGTATTTGAACTACTTCTCACCATACACCACGAACGACTGAAATCATTGCATTGTGTCAAGGCTATTTTACCATGGAATGTAGCAGGAATAATGGAGAAGAATAAGCTTCTTTCTTCCAAAAATTTAACTGTGTTGAGTAATTGTCATCGCTGGTCAAAATATGGGTAAACCATATCACAGAAGACATTTTTGGCTATGAAACTTCCCCACTTTATCTGGGATATCCGGAGGCAAATGTTAAAGAACAGTTATGTGACGTGAAATGTTTCATATTATTTCGCCGACTATACGTAGCTAACGCAAGAATTCTCACGAGTTCGGCGATTGATTTAGCCCCTCTCCCGCGTAAACACAGGATAGTTTGATTGTCCACCAATCAGATTAGAATCGATTTCCGTTCGATTTACATAAATTAATGTTTAATTAGCGCGCTCATTTGTACGTATTTATTCCTAACAAGTACAGATCATTGCGACAGTGGGATCAACCGAACAATGGTTAATTTTTGTGTGATTGCTGATTACTTGCGTTAAAAATCCCATAAACCCCGCTACATGTCTCGTATCGTTTACTCTCCTCGTGTAGAACCAGATCAGTATGACGTCTACGTTAACCCTTCATAAAATGGACATGATGGTGTGCTCTGAATATACGGAACAAGCATCCTAGATGTTGAGCTTTTTACGACATTGCTGTTGTACACCATAGGCATACAAAAGTCTACCAAGGAGGGTTCCAACTTAGATAGGGCGCAAACCCAATATTGATTGTGGAGCACCGTGCGCAGCAACCAATATCGGATTTTATCGACTTCCGCGCTGCTTTCAAGTTTGTTGGACGCAGATGCTTATTATTTTCCCAAAACGTATCAACGAACAACTAATCAATGCTTATTGCACATGTAGGGGGGCTCGTGTCGCGGTGAAGAATATCGGGATCTCGCAAGGACGTGCGTTATCAACTCTGTTCAACCATGTCATCTTCTTGATCACGAGTCAGACAGTAACAGATTACCCAGGAGTTCAAGTGTCGACGATTCTCTACATATGATATCGATCATCCAGATGACCTCGTCGGTGTCGGCGAAAATGTCGAACTATTACAGACAGTTTTAGACCACATCAGTAGATTCGCTTTAAAATGTCCTCTTTAGGAAATAAATTTAGTCACAACGAATACGGTTAGGCAGTTTATACAAAAATAGAATTGAGATACCCTTTAGTAATTAAGTAATGCGCCGCTGATTTTGCCAAACTGCCTAATTAATCTATCCCGGTTCTTTGGTTAAGGATCGCTCACGGTATACTTTTATTAGTACATCTCGCGATCGTCCCTTACAACCTGAATAAGAAAATATTTTGTCTATTTGTGTATTGTGATTAGCTGAACAAAAGTACATGCAACAATCTTAACACATTTCATTCGAAAAATAGCAGTTGAATATAAACGTTATATATGCGGTCGGGGATCGATAGTGCTAATCGAGAACGAGCAACGATGCACGTAGATGTTCAGGCGAGTATCGATTTTGGTCTATGGTATGCATGGTGACATGAACATTACGAGATATAATTTGTGCAGTTGCAAACACGGTAAATCTTAATTTGTTAACACACGTGTTTTTTCGTGGGAGCGGCACGTCAACATCGCTTTGTTCCTAAATAATTAATCATTTAAGCAACATAAAAGAAAAATCACAAGTCAGTGTTAATTTGCTTGGTAATTTTAATCTACCTGGATAATCAACAATATTTTCGAACTCTAATAACAACAACAATTTCGATATTCGTCACCTTAGGTGCGAATCCGGCCTGTGAGAAACGTAATAAACTTTGATTGAACTAGTGTTGGCATAATACAACTCAAGCAACCATGTACACACAATGTAAGGTCTGCGTAAAACTCAATGAAGCAGTTTTTGTTGGTATTGAGCACTGTTTTCAGGATTTTATATATCCCATTCGTTGACAAAAAGCACCTTATTTGATCAGCAATAGAGGAGAATATACGTATGGTATGAAAGCACCAGCCTGATCCAGGCAAGGTGCCGCATAGTCAGAGACTGCACCTTGGCTGAGAAAGTGTCAGGTTGCTCAGACCTAGACAGATATGAGGGGAAATAGGAATGGTAGTGAGATTCCAGTGTGTTTCAGCATGCAGCTAACAACCGTTGGCCAATCAATTTAGCACGATGTTAGCCTCGCAGCACACATACTGCACGATTACACATCTGTGCATGTGGCTACGTAGTTCAGGATGAGGATGTCGTTCAGATGTTGTCCAACAACTACTACACAAGCTCAGCGAACACCATCTAAACAACACCTTATTTGGTACTTGTATGCTTGTGGGCCTTGGTTTAGAGACGTACGTAAAAATAACTAGGGCATGGAGTGAACTTTAAGAGACCTGTGCTACATTTCGAACACAACACGCATATTCTAAATGGCAACACGTATTGAACAAGTGTGCGAACAAAGTTACGTAACCCAAATGATTAACGGGGTCTAATAGGAGTGAGAAGTTCGCAAATACGCTGAGCGAACTTGCGAAGAGCTAAGCTGCTTGGGTTCACACAACGAAAGTGCGTTGCAAAACAATATCTTTTGATTCTCAATGAGCATCCTTTCTAAAAAAATATTGTTGGCAGCAGTCGTGAACGAATGCTTTCAAAATCTTGTCTGGCTGCCACGGAGACTGAAATTGTCCAAGGTAAAACCTGTTCGGTTTCTTGAAATCGTAAAAAAAACAATGCAGTATAGAGATAAAAATATTTATCAATTGTGTTTGCGAATTTCAAGTGGGAAAAATGGGAAAGAGCATCGTACAATAAAACAATAAGTCAGCGGGGTGATTGAACTGTGTTGGGTATATGTCTAAGACAGGATTATCTTTAGCTACCACAAAAAGGAAAACTACTGATTTCCAAAACCCATCGCGTATAGTGAAAGAATGCAAGCGAAAAACGGGTAAAAAAAATTGCAGGCGCGTATTTGAATGAAGAAAAGATGATAAAGGGCAACACAAAGTCGAGGAATGCTAAAGTTTCGCTGACGCTTCTGTGGCAATGTTCCCACCACCGACCGGCTATCACATGCACACTTCCCATTGGAGCACACTGACGTCTTTTCCACCGATCGATATTAACCGTGATCCGTCGCATAGAAAATCAACGTTTGTCACGTGACTGGAGTGACCAGTGTAGGCGTGGAAATTGGCCTGAAACAAAAGACATCTGTCATCAAAGGGAATCATTTTTTTAATGAAATGACATCACTGTGCGTTTGTTGCAGCAGGGGCAATGATGCGCACGAACTAGAACGCTATTGAGTAAAGGCAGATCAACTGATACCGAAGACAAAGTGAGACTTATACGCAGGAAAAAATGACGTCTTTAAAATAAGGTTACCGTTAATTTCGATGAGTAAGAATGTAAAAAAATCATTCGTTTACTTGGTACTGTCAGAAATGCTGCAGTTATCCGCACGAATAGCATGAGGAAAGGTTACATATTGTATTCCCTAACGAGTAAATATTTTGTTCATCTCTAGAGGCATTAAAGACGGTGAAAAGCAAAGTTTCTTGATACAATGAATGTGTGCCAATCATGAGATGTATTTAGACGTCGAGTTCTCGTGATACTTGGTCAAAAGGGTCTATCAGATATAATCGATCAGGCAAGAAAAAAGTTCGGTTGGGCGACCACAACAGATGTTGCTGGCTTCTTCTGAACTGGTCGGGCAAACAAAGCTACTCAAATGTCACAGTCTGGAGAACAGTTCATAAACGCTTAATTGCGATCGGTCAAACGGTGGACGATATACCTAGGTCGTTAAGGCGTGGGACTACAATGGTGATGGTCGGGGGTTCAAATCCCACCCGAAGCGGAGGATATGCACTGTTAATGAGCTCAAATAAGAGCGAAACTCGAGTCCATTATGGACAGCGTGATTAACTTTGTGAATAGTTCGATGGGCTTGGCACGGATGAGTAGTCACTAATATAAAAAAGTCAATGTTTTCAACCTGAGCACCATGAGATCCGAGGCTATCTCCTCCATACACGCGGAACAGACGCATTGAGCAGTGCGCTAACATAACTTTAAAGCACAATGCATTACCACCGGTATAACAGTCCTTATAAATTTCCGGATAACACTTGGATGTGGTGAGATAATACACTTGATTGAAACACCATTGATGTCAGGATGATGCATCGAGTAAAGAGCTGTAACTTTGTCTCTTGTAAAACTTCTTTCACATTGTCTTACCAAAAGGTGATACATCTTTGGTTAATGACCGAAATTAAAAGGCGATGGGGCGGTAAACAGCAGCAGGTAATGCGAGACGTGGAGAGGAGTCAACAAACCTAGTTGATTCGTAATAAAAATAGCGAAAGCTAATTTAGAAAGCACACAAGAGAGAGAGCAAAGCACATAGCGAAACAAACTGGTTACCACTGAACAGGATCATTCAATAACTTCATCTTAACGATTCCACATCGTGGACTAATGGACATTAAGAAGGGAGTGAAAAGCCACTGAATTTCGGTGTTATCCATTCGGTGATTTCGTTCTTATATGCCCAGTACGGAGCGTGATGCATATTTGAGACCCAAAAAACAATAAATACAAAGCATTACTGATAACGTCTTTTTTACGTACAGCTGTGTGGATTCAGCGAAAGTTCCATACAAAACAATTGAAGAAAAGTGCAAGTTTTGTAAAGAGGTGTTATGTCGGGATCCTGTTCCCACGCATGAAAATGCAACATGATCGGTTACGTATACACGGAACAGCAAAATACTCACGCTACCTACAAGAAAACTAGAAAGAAAGCTTACATGAGGTCTACAAGCCGGATAGCGGAACAGTTTTACCAAGCCGAAGTCGTCTGCGGTCGCCAACAGATTGGAATCCTTGTGCACGGTACACGCATTGACGTCGCTTCCATCAGTCCCTTCTGGCCAAATTCCGACCACTGACCAATTGACGGTGCATGTATCCGTTGCCCATTCGACGTCTCGCAACGTGCTCGGGGAAACCACCTTTGGTGATAGAGCCAAACAAATACAAGGGGGACACTTGAACACTTGATAAAATAATTCAAATGCGTATGATCGAAGTGCATTCCGCTATCCTAACAACTCCGTGAGAGGCAATACGGACGAAACGGTAACAGAACAATCAAACCAAGGGTTTCCCTACAGTTCGGGAATAATGTCTAATTTGTCAAGATCGATGAAAAATCGATTCGATGAGCCTGCCTTGTTTCATGTAAAACTTTGGTGACGATGCCAAACGTGTGTCAGGTAGCACAGGCTTCGCACTACCGCAAGTTCCTCAAATATATTGTTTCTCTCGAATCGGACTGTTTGGTAATCCCGAAGAAACGCTGTGGATCACAAAACTGTCATGCGCTTGTGATGTTTATGCATGGTCGATATCGATCGAAGGAGACGAACAATATATATGGATGTGCTACACAGCGTTTCAGGGTTACCAAACAGTCCGATTCGAGAGAATACCAAAATATTTGAGGAACTTGCGGTGTTCGCTGACACACAGCTTACATCAGTCGCAAAACGTCAAATGTGGATTGGGAACGGCTTCGGGAGGAAACCCTGAGGAAAAATCTGAAACAGAGTCTGGCAGACGGTTAGTTGGTGCACACCACCTCATTCTGACAACCCCCTGCTGCCTTTCCGGTTGCACTTGGTTGTGAAAAGGCTAGAGAAGCTGACTCGAACAAACAGCGAGTGGTGCTGGGATGCCGCTTTGTACCCAAATTCCCAAGAATCTTCATCGAAGCCGACTCATCCTCCAGGAGGACATAGTCGCACAAAAGTAAAAATTAAAAGTAAATGTGGATCGGTGGATGTTACAGTGCTATGAATATAGAAATCTCAAGCAAATTATCGTGTTCTTTCTATACACGGCTGGCATGCATACGTGTTATTTATAAATGATCTAAGGGGATAGGTGACGGCGAAACTAACATGGCTGACACATTATCCATACAGCATTAGATTCGAAAACAGTGTTGAGTCAGACACGCAGGAGAGAAAGAAAAGCACAAATATCAATCTTTAGCGCCCAGTGGGATAGCCAACTGAGAGAAAAAAACTCCAGTGATGATACCCGGAGATGAGTTCGGTGAGCATTTAAAGGATGCACTGCACCACTCTCGTCTATCTTGCATGCAAAACTTGCTCCCCCTGTGCAAAATGAGGTGGAGTATATATTGCACAGTTCTACTCGGCGATGGCTTCTTGATCATGCGAAGAAAAAGCATTTGAAAACAGCATCGAGAAAATCTATTACGAACGTTAAACAATTCACCGAAAATGGGAAAAACTGTGGGTACAAGTGATGTTGAAATTCGTCATGATAAGGGAATTCAGCCAATGAAAATGTACCTGCCGGCAATCGTGCGCAGTCCAGAATAGCAGCTCATAGGCACCCGAAACGGAACGCAAATAACGGCTGTCCTTCGACCAGTCCAAATGCAACACGAAACTCGAATGACCTGCACATCGCCCGATTCGCGTGTACTTGCGCCCCAATTCGAGCACTTGGTAGACGTAGATAAAATTATCTCTTGAACCCAAAGCCAGATAATGACCGTCTGGGGAAGACAAAATAAAATTGACAAGAAAAAAGTAGGTGCAATAAGCGAAAAATGCATAAAACGTGTAGCGACAGTCTATGTACTATCGCACATCGGATTTAAAAGCAAAGCAAAACTAGAAAGACGCTCGCCCTCGTTGACTCACGGATAGATACTTGAAACACTACACTGTGTATGTATGTATGAAAGCACAAGCCTGATCCAGCCAAGTGCCGCACAGTCAGAGACTGCACGTAGGCTAAGATACTGTCAGGTTGCCCAGGCCTAGACAGATATGAGGGTGAAATAGAAATGGTAGTGAGACTCCAGCGTGTTTCAGCATGCAGCTCACTACCGTTGGCCAATCAACGCTACACTAGGTGGGTTCAAGGATACCAGTCACTGTTCAACAGTCATATTTGAGATATCAATACAGCCAAATAACTAAACCATATGTGAGATACCGTTCCATCACAGCCTACCTAGGATGGTACTCATTTATTTGCACGGAAATACAGGACAATGATCACACAAAGGCCGCTATTCACTACGTAGGTATAGCGGTGCTTAATTGATTTCCATCGGTAATTAGGTATGCATGAGAGCACACTGCGGCCTCCATGCAATGATCCCATCTCTTATAAGACATCTTAGTCTGGCCGAGCTGAGAGCATAACAGACCACGTATGTATGAAAGTATAAGCCTGGGTCTAGGCAAAGTGCCACACGGTGGGATGAGTTACTGTCCGGTTTCTCAGGCCTAGGCAGATGTGAAGAAGAGAAACTAGGAAAATGGCAGACCACGTAATCCATGATTGCGGCCACTATACCTTGCCGCATGCTTGTGACTTCATACCGATTATGAGCAGAAATACTGCCAATTTGTCCATCCTTAAACAAATAACGGAAATTGGCACCGCCGGCAGCTGATTACCGGTAGCAATGAAGTTAACATTGTGTTGAGTGAGCGTAATGTGGCTAATTCATTATTGCAAATCTTGACATAATAAAACAAGAAGGTAACGCAGAAAGTAGCCTACCGACTAGACTGATCATATAAGCGCATTTCTGATATACCACAAAGGTCTAGAGCAAAACTAAGGTAAAACCAAAATAAACCAACCCCTATTACGCAATCTGTCTCAGGGTTCTGATATTAAGATCTACGGTGTGAGCAGAAGTGCGGGAATTAAAAAAACCCACAGTTTCTGAATGGCAGATTTTCAACATGTTCAGCACGGGCATTTCTAAGACTGGGACTTGAACAGGAAGCTCTGATAAACGGCCAGAAACAGTTTGAAGAGCATGTTCAGTAGTAGCTTGCTTTTGCTTACCTGCTCTACTGTATAACACAAATAAAAACAGTGGCAATGGTTGCATACAAGCGCTGACCTTGTCCACTCTGTCAAGGCATGCGGATCCTGATTGTAGATGATGAGTGCAAACAACACGGAAACAGTCGTGGGGAGAGGTGTGCGATGGGAATTAATGCAAAGGAGGATTTTCATTCCTTATTTCCTATCGAATTGGTTTTTGTCGTTACGGTCGTTACAAGATTTTAAAACAAAGCTACATGTCCGTGACGGTTCACTATTCACTATAGGCACACAGACATGACATCGATCGATGCGTGCTGATTGGATCGAGAATTGTCGGAATCGTTAATACAACTGTTAATTACGGAAGAGCGGATCGATCCATGTGATGGTTCAATCAAGCAAATCACACCAGCAGCGCGGTAACGAGAAACGACAGGAGGTCAATAACGAACTAAGGCGGGGAACGACTGTAGTGTTGTTTTTTCTTCATTATGTGCAATTTAACATCTGTTAGAGTATCGAGACAGAGAATTCACCAGATGGCTGAAACGGGATTGTTTGTTTGAAGCTACATGAGTGAATGAGAAAAAAGATCAAGTGCGCGTGACTGTACAACAACTTGGGTAGTTTTACGGAAATGTTGATGCCGTTTTGTTGGTCGTGCTCTGATACAGAACAATAAAGGAAGGATAGGTATGCGGGACAACATATATAGAGTCTCACTACCATTCCTATTTTACCCTCATATCTGTCTAGGTCTGGGCAACCTTACAGTATTTTAGCCCACGTGCAGTCTATGACTGTGCGGCACTTTGCCTGGATCAGGCTTGTGCTTTTATACCATATACCATACATATATGATCGCGAATTCCCCTAGGGCGTAGAAAGTGAGTATAAATGATTTGACTATGACCCAGTAATTTGAAAACCGGATGGCAAGTTCAAATGGTAAATAATTGATTTTTCCACGGCCAATAATTGCAAATGAGTAGATACTTACCCGGTGAGTAAGCAATGCATTCAATTTGTTCTCCGATACCATCGGAATGCGCGGCGATGACATCGTGACGGGCAACGTCCATCACAAGCCAACGTCCGGTAGTCGATCCAAGTGCGACCAGACAGCTTGTCAACGAGGAGTCACCAAGTCCATCACCAGATCGCGTCGTTTCATCCAGGGCGACTGCATCAGGAGGGTAGAACGCAGCGCAATGAATAGCGTCTTTGAACTGTTTGGCCCAAACAGCCTGTCTTGAGAGTGAATCCCATAGAACTACCAGCTGATCGTCACCAGCGGTGAGGAATTGGTGTGTATGTGGATGAGTGCAAAGAGCCCAAAATTCATCCGAATGACCAAACATTACCGAACTGATTTCAAGCGCTGGACCAACCTGCGAATGAACAGAGTTGGATGCCAATATGTTAGTAAACGCATCTATGATCAAAGTAGTGTCGTATATCAGTAATACTTAACCGAGCTTTTTCATCGAATAGCTTAAGGACAAATGAGGTTTACTAAATGGCAGATTACTAGGCCAATTTGTTTGAAGGCAGACGTGATCCATTACAACTGACGGTACAGAACTTCGCGAAATTGCGGGGAAATTTACAAGACGAAACATGGGAAAACAGGACTGCGATCACCTGAACAAAGAAAAATGGAAACGATTCCCAATGTTCTGACAATTCATATATCATGAGCAAATCAAAACAGGGATGTTGGCCTCCATTAGTCGATATCGACCACGAATGAACATCACAAGAGCATAATTACCTATTACTCAAAATCGTTTCACATGGCGATATAATCCGATTAGTCAGAAACAGGCTCACCCACAACGTTTATAATGAGAAGCTGTACGCGATGTATCGGTAGTATTTGCACTTAATTCAGACGCGACATTGACAGATCGTACAAACTTGAGTGTACATGAAATCGTTAACGGTATACCAATTTGTCTGAATATGAACCACTTCTTGTTCAATGGACAGTTATACAAGCAAAAGGAAGGTTTAGCGATGAGTTCACTTATTTTCCCGGTGTTAGCGAATATGTACATGGAGCATTTTGAAGATCTTCGGCCAAAGATATAGTGGCGCTATGTCGATGATACATTCGTCATCATAAAACGCGACAGATTGGAAGCATTCCATAGTTACCTTAACAACTTGGATCCCAAAATCCAAGTTACAAAGGAGATTGAGTCGACAGAAGGGACACTTCCATTCTTGGACTGTCTTGCGCGAAAGCAGAATGGTAAAATAAGCACTACGGTCTATCGTAAGCCAATCGACACAGATGCGGTCTTGCGGTACTCATCAGCGCACCCCCAAAAAGTATTTAATTCAGTTGCGAAATCGCTGCTCTACAAAGTTGAACGCTTGTGCAGCGATGCCACCGATAAAAAGCGAGCCCATCAAGAAGTTAGTCGTCGACTTGCTGATCATGGTTACCCTAAGAGCCTAATTAAACGCCAACTGGAACGGGTTAAATACCCAGCACGCAAAACGGAAAAAGTTTGGCGTGCAACAGTTTCTATACCCTACGTTAAGGAAGCGTCAAAAGGGATAAGTCGAATCTTGAATAACGCAGGTATACGAGTAACGTATAAAAGGGGTAGAACGCTCCGATCCTTATTAACGCATCTCAAGGATAAAACACATTCAGGCTGCGCGACGAATTGCGTATATAAAATCAACTGTAAGGGTTGCTCGGGAGTATATATCGGACAAACATCCAGAGAACTCAGTACTAGGATAAGTGAACACAAAAATCGAATTGGTAAGCAACCACGAAATTCTAGTGAATATCAAACACTGATAAGAGATTCAGCACTAGCTGAACACGTGCTGGACACAGGTCACAGCGTAGATCTTGATAACGTAGAAGTGATAAGGCGGGGAATAAAAGCATACATGGAATGACTTCACGCTGATGCGGTTGAGATAACAAAGGCTAGTAAAAATGCAGTCAATAAGATGGATGGGGCTGATATCTTCACAATCTGGCGTCCGTTCCTACAGCGGATAAACATTAACGTGCGTGACCCCTAGTGTGCGCACCAAGCACTCAATCGAGCTAATCTGTCAGCCAAAACCAAAACAATTAAGGGATTATACAGCACGTAGGGGTGGTGGTGCGTCAGTTGATATTGATCGCGCCTGTCTATCTGTCTTTTTAAGCTTGATCTCTGTTCGTACTGATACCCTTGGCCTGACGAAGCTTCTGAGTCAGAAGCGAAACGTTACCGATAAACTACTCTCACTGATTCATTACAAACTTTTTTTCATGAAACGGGGATTCTTAGCATGATTCGTCGTGTCATTATATAGGTGCACAAAACTATGGTGTTTGGAAAACGTGAAATATAATTATCAATCATCGTGGATACAGCAAATACGATAGGAGCAAAACACAAGACATGAACTCGCACAGCTGCATTGAGCAAACTAGGTTTACGGGGAGTGACTCACCTGCAGAATGGTATTCTTTGTGGTACCCACCAGCAGCATTTCCCCAGGACCTTGAATGATGGTTCGAACAGATCCATGCAATTCAGGCAACTCCTTCGCCTCACCAGTTGGATTCAGGGCAGCATCGAGAAACACCAAACGATGGTCTTTACCCCCACCGGAAATCACATGGCCATCTTGTGCGACGCAAAGTGCGAAAATGCCACCCTCATGAATGCCTCGGCAAATTTGTGTGATGTGACAGCTTCCTGATAACGATACACGAGAAATGTAACATTGGTACAAAGAAAAAACATGGTTTGTCGGAAAGTGATAATCGCTGTACGAAGATAGCAATATATATATGAAAATCAACGCTAAATGAAGAGAAGCACAGTGAATTTCTGTGCCGAAAAGCTATAAAAAGAAACTCAAATGGAAACAGACGAGCAATCAAGATAGGGATATGTTTCAAACAGAAAAACGTCAGTTATAAATAGAGTAATAGTTGTTGTCTCCCAGATTGCAGCCTGAGTGAAGGTCACATAATTTGAAGAACTGGAATCGATGAAACTCAAAGGGTTCGTAAAATTGAGAAAAATTTCTTTCCGATTCACTTTGCAGAACATTGTACTTTAAAAATATAGGTGAGCAGGTGGTAGCGAAAAAACCTGTCTTTTCAAGGAGATGATTTACAAACGTTGCATTGTGTATGAAGGGAGTCTTAACTAGAAGTAAAAAACACGTGAAACGGATCCAACAAGCAAACGTGAGCCCATTCAATTGAGCATGACGAAATTGCTGTGATGGATTTGAGAAAAACCACGTACCCCGCTGCCATAGCAAAATGTTCCCAGCCGAATCACCAGTCAGCAAGTCTCCTTGTTCGGTGAACGCTGAACACAGAATGAATTTCGGTTTCTCGCAGCTCACTTTCCCGGTCTACGGATAAGATAAAATGATCGTGAGAAAAAAATCGGACGCAACAGTTGAACGGAGAACAAAAGTGTAATACGAATGGCTGGATATGAAAAGTATCGAAAATGTATGCAAGTTTTGCGTAATTGTTTTATGTAACGAGTATTTCATAAAGTGATGTATCGGAATTATGAATGCAGCCGTGAATAATGCGTTCACCATAACGACGCAGAGGAAAAGCATTGCAAATCAATATGGCTTGAGATCTTGATCAGAAATCGCAAGCACGAATCCAGGCAAAGTGCCGCACAGTTGAAGATTGTGCTAGGGCTAAGATGCTGTCCGGTATCCCAAGCATAGATAGGTTGCAATAAATTGGCAGTGAGACTCCAGCTGGTTTCTGCACGTTGCTCAGTACGATTGGCAAACCAATTTAGCATGGCGTTATTATTTGCAAACAATGGTACATCCATGCATCCAGTCGAGACACTGAAGTAATACACTTCATGTTGGAATGCGCTTCGTGTTGGGTGGATAAGCTGCCGCTATGTGATACTGTCCCTTGATATGTATATGAGGGTGTAGATAAACTGATCTCCAAGAATTATGCAGCACACTGTCACACAAGATGACATTGCCAAAAATGAGAACAGACAGACGCCGTTCCAGTTACAAATCCACGGCTGAATACGATGGAAATCGTTAAAAGATCAATGAACAGTAGAAAAGTGCAGTTCAACGTTGTGAATATTCTAAGCTGAAAGCCATGTGCACGTCAGTTATCCTATGAAAATATCTATGGAGGCACTCTGATAAACTTACTGCATGAACGATGTGACGACATTATTCTCATATAAACATGCCAGTCATCACAACAAGAATTGAGTAGACTGCACATCAAACACCCGAGCATAACACCATAGATTGCTTTCGATCTGCTTTTAGAATTTCATACCCTATTCATATTTAGGATCTGAACGCAAGTTAAAATTGACCATAAATAGCCTACAGAGTTTCCCTACCAACATGATCTGACCCAGTTGTTTCTATGAATTTATGCCAAAAAGGATACTCTCGAAGAATGAGCGAGGTCTATAAAAGTTTTAACTTTGAAGACAACGATGTTTTGCCAATCAATCATGTTCAATTACAAGAAGGGCGAATTTTCTCGCTGTTTTACGAAATGTACACTAATTCAATGAATAGCAAGAGCTGAGATTTTGAAGATTATCCGGTAAGACTTTCCATTCTATTCTACTTTATTTCTTTTAAAAGAAACACCGCAGACGTCCTTAAGGCAATCGTGTTGAAATCTGTCAAATTGGAAGGCAAAGTATCAAGGGAGCCTACCGTGTATTACGAATTCCAGATCTCAGTTGAATAGTTATACGTTGAAATTTTCTTGAACAGGACAGGTAATTCTGCCAACAGCGTGAGCTGAAAATGTAGCTGCTGTGTACTCGGCGCAATCAATAAATGGCCGAAAATCGCGAAGCTTAGTTACAATTAACACCGTTATTTACCATTTTCATGGTGTCAATGTGATCAAAGATTGGTTGAGAGATGCTACGATGCGATAGCGCTTTTCATTAAAACCCAACTGACTAGCAACCCACGTAATGAGAACAAGCTTGCGTAAAGAGAGCTTTTCGTTCAACACTGAAACTTTCCCTGCGGTGTCGTGCGTATCCTCGCATATAGTTGAGTACCTCACTATCAGAGAATTTTTCAACAGGCAACATGCAACAGAATAAAACCTCGTTAAATGTTAGAATTTTCAATGTTGCGGTTCCTCTTATTACCGTTTTTATGTAACAATAAATAAAAGTTAATTTGGGATGGGTAAATACGTGATGGGTGTGTTTACTTAGTTGCCAAAAAGAATGCAGATTAACAAACATTCGGAATTCATCTGTTCGATCAATCACGAATGGTCGATAGACTGGAGGTGAAAATGATTAGGTTGGGAAAATTAATGGGTATGTGATAATGCCCAAGAGAGAAAACGAGAAATCACAGTGAAAAACCACAAAATGTAAACACGAATGTGGATTGTAGTTCTCGTATCGTTAAATAGTGCTAGTTGCGTGAAATTGAAACGATATCTCTAATGAATTTCTTTGTATTGTGACTATATGATCGGCCACAAGGGAATTCCAAACAATTGCTGATATCTGCGGCGGTTTAGGAGAATCCAATAGACATCGCGATTCCGAGCAAATTATCCCAATTCACAGATAAAAACAGTTTAATCGCAACCGCGTTTATATAGTTGAGTGTAGAGGGCCAACTTTGCGCTTTGCGATATAAATATGTATGAATGATGTATGAAATCACAAGCCAGATGCAGGCAAAGTGCCGCATAGTCCTAGACTGCACGTGGGCTAAGATACTGTCAGGTTGCCCAGGCATAGACAGTCAAGGGGAAGGAAAATAGCAATAGCAGTGAGACTCCAGCGTGTACTCACATGCAGCTCACTACCGGTGGCAAATCAATTTACCACGGCGTTAGCTGTGTAGCACGGAAGTGCTGCACGATTACACATCCGTGATATTAATAGCGCTAAGTTGTATAGTATGAGGCCATAGTCTCGTGAATAAACGGAGATTGGGCGCATAAAATCGATATTAGTCATTTACATCACCATCTGTGCGCCGATGTGTGATCGCGCAGTACTTGTGCGCTGTTCCGCTAATACTGTGCTAAATCGATTTGGCACCGGTAATGAGTTGCATGCTGAAATACGCCGTAGTCTCACAGCCTTTTCTATGTTTACACCTAGCTAGGCCCGGGCAACCTGACAGTATCTGCGCTTACGTGCAGTCCATGATAGCGGGGCATTTTGTCTGGACTAGGTTTGTGATTTCCTACATCACCATCAAACATGAATGAAATGGAAGTTTCCGGAAGCACCTAGAATAATCGAGAACAACAGAAAGTCAAGACGGTAAATCCCCTGGGGAATCGAAAGTTGACGTGAATGTCCAATTTCGTAATGAACACGACGCAATGCGAATGTCCTTTTACTCCAAGCGGAACAAACAAAATAAACCACGTGGGACCGAATGATTTTATTGCCCAGATGAAGTTAACGCGGTAACAACAAAGCAACCCACGGCAAAAGAGGGTCAGCCTGGTTTGCGAATGAACAGAAAAACGAAAAATAAATATCGGTTTAGTTTTCGCGAAAAAATTGAATTGTGTCCTCATTGGAGTAACGTTTTGAGCGAATCGACAGTGCGGATGGAAATAGTGCATCTAGAAATGCGTGCTACATTTGTGATGTGAGGAAAAAGCTCAATGGTGCCTCAAACGGGAGAATGAGAACCAAACTGAGTTAGTGGAATGAAACAACGGAGTGCGAGGCTCACAGAATCAGACTGAACCAACAGTGGACCGCAGGTCCAGAAAATTAATAAATGCGTCCTAAGATTAGAAGGAACACATGGGTTTTCTAAATCGAGTCTGTTCTTTAGCGATTCAATTGAGAAATCAACTTGTATACGAACAAAACGTCGATTGAGATCAGAAAAGGAAGGCAATCAATATGGTCAAACTCGAAAGCTGTGAATATTAAACAGTTGGAATACTATCGAAAATTGCAATAATGATAAAACTGTGAATAAAGCATTGAAAAATAGTAACAGACCAGCTCTTAAGGGAAAATAAATTGTGGGGAATTGAGTTTAAGAAGTTGATCTTTGAACATGCTGCATGAAAACGACAGTGAAATTACAGCAAACATTGACAGAAAAAGGAAATTTACGTGCTTCAAATTGTAACGACGAAAATATGCTAATGTTAGCTCTAACAAAACACAAAGAAAAGTTGTGCAAGCCGAAAGGTTCAACATTTTCTGGAACTAGGAAATCTCGAATCTTGTTGCATGTTAGAAAATACAAGCGTGAAAGTAGGAATGCTTCAATCGGAAAGTGGACTATTTGAAAAACTGCAATCGTGACCTATGTATAGGGTTGCTCACATCCACCGCACTCTGCTTTAGTCTTCCATCAGCGCATCCAGCGCTTCACCACAAATCAGTGGCATCAAAAAGTCTAAATTTATAACCATGACCCCTAATTTGCGGCCAGTTGAACACTTAAAAACTAGCGCGGAATGTCAACAACAAACAACGTAGCTTTGAAGTAGCTTTTTGCATAAAAACAAGATAAAATGTTTGGACGTGTGCCAACTGGAGTAATGAAACACGTTGCAAACCAAAAATCGTGTGGAAAAAACGATTGATGAGAAAAACAAAGTATTTTTGAGAAGAAACAACACGCAAATGCGACAGGACCCAAGGTATACCAGTATCTATAGAGATTTCAGATTTGTCAAGATCAGTCTTTAATGCAACATGAAGTGTTGCATCATAACTCCTTTATGAGGTACGTGAAAAGTTTAATTTCGTATTTCTAGTCAAATACACCGAAGTGCAATACGTGTCTACTGTGAAACTAATACCGTACCTAGTAGGTTTTCCAAAAAATGATGTGCTGCATGTGGAAACAGACTGGGACTCACTGCAATCATGCCCTTTACTATACAGCAATCTATGTCTGAGTAGTCCACATGTAGTCTAGGAAAATTTACAGGATTCGTTGCCTTCATGCTTGTGACGTCTTTTGTTGAGCACATTCATGAACAACTACCGTCAATGTAAATAGGTTACGTTTTCATTTGAAATTGATTGATTAATAAGCAAACGATTTTTTAGTTAAATCATAACAATTTTATAATCGTTGAAATAGTTTTAAAATCAACGAATTGATACACCCTATTCACATTACGTTTAACCTTGAATATAAGAGCGACTGCATTAGGGTTAAAACGGCCATTTTTTCTGACAGGATGACGTCCTTAATCTTTAAAAACTTGTTGTTGAATATTAACTAAAAATAGAAAAAATAGGCAAATTACATCACGTGCAATTTTGGCATTTAACTACTTATTTAAATAAAGTAGACAAATAATGTACAATTATGTGAGAACCATAGTGGGAACCGAGCAACGAATGGGGACACACCTCAAAAAGAGCCGATTTCCTGGTGAGTTTAGTTCCTTCAATGGTCCAAAAGACCAAATGACTTTTTCCACAGGTAATGACCAGGGATTCATCCAGAGGGTGGAAATCGGCTGACACGACAGGTTCAGTTGAACACTGGAAATACAAAATTTTCTTGAGGACGAGTGCTTAATCAAATAGCAAAAGACTTGGTACTGATGAGTAGACAAAAAATAGCAAAGAATCTGATCGTTGAAAAGGTGAGTTACTTAAGCAATAAAATGTACTATTATCACGATCTCATTAAGTGGGAGTGTTGCTTTACACTAACGTACTCCAAAACTACCCGCAGGTGGGCAGCATACGCTGATTAGCTATTGATACACTTAATGATATTTAGTCCCAAAATGATCACCGAAAATAGTCGGACAGTTCATTAACATATCTAACAGGTGAAATTACATCACCTGCACAGCTTTGGCCCTAATGAAGCAGTAGATAAAGACTCTGCAGGATCAAGTGATCAGAGAAGCGAAAAATAACCCTTGACCAGGTGGCAATTGCCAAACAAGGTATTATTGTATAAAGATAATATTGAGTACGCACGTTTGTGGTCAGAAGAATAACAAGGCTGCTTTGGAAGTAATTCACGTGCAGTCATTGTTTATGGTGCATAGATAGCAAATGAAAATGAGATTCACGGGCTTCCAATTAAAAGCATTAAAGAAAAAGCCGCGTCACCAATAGTAGTAAATGAAATCGAATTAAAAATTCGCATTTGCGTGCCTTTTATCAAATCCCACGACTGATTTTGCGCTGTTTGCATTAATCAGGTAGGGACGGTACTATCATCATCATCACAGACAGCATTACACCAAGGGCATGTACCGAATGCTTAACTACCACACAACCATGAAAATGTAAAATCCTACAAGATGGGGAAGGGTGAAATTTAAATAGATACGGGTTGTATAGAATAGTAAGCAAACACGAACTGGGATGAGGTGCATACACCTCGAATGGAACATGCATTCAATCAAGTTTCGTGAACGAGTAGAGCGACATCAGCATGACAGCTTCCTTGCGGCTTTCACTATCATGCATCATAACAAGCTTTTCGCGTCACTCCGCTTGACAACATACAAGGTTAAGCAAACTCTCCAAGAAGATGGTTCGTGCAAGACCGCCATTGAACACGGTTTCGGGACATATCATGAAGCGTAACTAGCCGTTGCGAAATCTGTTCGCGGGGACACCAGCCCGGAAGATGTGTTGCGCCGGTAGTATGTACCGGATGCTTGACTACCGCACAACTATTAAAAAAATAAAATCCCAAAATATGGTGAATGGCGGGACCAGAAACTTACGAATCCATCGAAAAGCAAGCACAAACAAACTGGGATCAGAGGCCTACACCTCGAATAGAATAACAAAAGATAATAGCCAACACAAATGTAGCATTATTTAAATGATTACTGCCAGATTTATTGAGTGGTAAGGCGTGAATCACGCAAGCGATTATTATATCATCCGGAGCTGGGGTCAAACATTGAGAAAGCGAGGTCCAAGCAGTCACAAAAGTGGAACAAAACGGATCCGTTGAACCAATTCAGTGGTGGGTTCTTTTGGGACGAACAAAACTAGTTGCATAAAATTGATAGTACGAGTGAGTTTTTCGCGATATTTTTTCTGACAACATAGAGCACATACTTTTGTGTCTGTAATTTTTCGGCCGGTTTGCCACTCCCATATAGAGATTGTATGTTCTTGGGCGTCGTCCACGACGCATAAATGACCACCACCGTTCTATAAGAGTAACAATAAAAACGGTGAATGGAGCGGGAAATTCAAATCAATCATTACATCGCGAGCATAGAATTCAACGGGTAGTGGGTGGGGGTCAGCCGGCATTCTACCGGCGCAATGAATAGAAAGTGATTGTATTTAATTGATTAGTACTCAGATTGTCATAGTCAGTCGGTCGACTGGATAAGCAGAATCAAACAAGACACAACTAGCTACGGTTGGTCATTACAATCATCCATCAATCGAGCCTGATACCGGTCTTGTGATTTTATGCATACATGCTCTTAAAATAACGGATGTATTTGGTTCTTGGGTTAATATTGTCGTGTGCTAATAACCAGAGGCAAAGCACGGCTCCTATTCCTTAGGGGGATGCGACCATTTACGATTACGACTGCAGTGGGAACAGACTGTTAGTGCTAAATTCACGAGATTGAACATGATTAAACATGTGACGTTGGAAAAAATGAATATTCGTGTGAATGCATTACCATTACACACACAGAGAGAACACAACCGGTTTTGTGCAGTTTGCACGCATCACAATTACCTTCCATAAACCCGTAAATCAATATCTACTCTTTCTACAATGTATTCTTTTCAAGAGGTTGAACATTCTCCAAATTTGGACATACACCACCGTATAACTGAGAAATATCATGTCAGCAAAAGAAGCGCTTCAAAGGCCGAAAGGAAAGTAAACGGTTTGAGCTTGCAATATGGCATTAAGTGGATGTATCGTGTTCAAATGAGCCGAACACGGCAAAATAGATCACCAATTTCAACCGCAGCCAATGACAGTAGCGATGCTAGTCTGCGCAGGTGAAGTGTTCGCTGGCGGCTTGACTATGAGATGCTAAAGTTAAGAGTAAACGAGACTTGATAACCAAAATTGGTAAACAAACCAATGATCGAAGGCATTCTGACGCCAACTTGGAAGTCTGTTGCAACCATACGTGTTAAATCACACAACGAGAATTTTTCTCACAAGTTCACGGTTAACTCTGCGGCTGAACAGATCGAGAGAATGAGATTGGGACAGCGGATGAAAAAACTGGGTAGAAAATCGTATGAATGCAGTCGAGCAGTGCGGTTTAGTCCAATTGGCAAAGCCTCGATAGAAGGTTAAGAAAGTGCTAAGGGCGAAGAGAGTGCAGCGATTTCTGAGTCACGGTTCATCATCAGATTTAATTAACGTCGCAAAGTGTTACTTGTGCAATAGGAAAGGTTATCAACGAATAGCAAAATTTAAGTGCACTGCATAAGTGGATATCACACGAATGAGGCAGTAACACTGATCGGACCAGCGTGTGATATCGCATAAACTCGTACGAGTGACTACGACTTGAACGAAGGAAGCAAAAGCTGTCGCGTTTCTTGTAAAACTGTTTGACAAGGCACGGTTGAAAACTGATTGCGAAGTTCCTTGAACTGTCTTGAAGATCGAACTAAGGATCCGATAGGCCAGAGAATTAACCACGTGATCATAACAGTGCCACGACACAAGAAAGGGAGTTTCGCACCGAAATCTGAATTATTAAGCCTGAACTCGTTCCTGAATCGAGAGCAAGTTTCGCACAATTGAAGTTAGGGGAAACTATTTTCAAATCCATAACAAAATTGATTATTCGCGCATTAACCCTGACTAAATGGACATAATATGAAGTATTAAAAACAGCACGAGCCGTAAACGAGTAAATCGTTTAGATCAGACTTTAGTCACGTAAGAAAGATCATATACTAGCAACCAAGTTAAATCACGTTTCGGGAGAATGGATTACCGAAAGTGCTTATTGCGATCTGAGCAACACACAAGCACGAGATATCGGATAAGTTGGGTTTAGGTAGATAATAGAACAGCAGGTTTTTCATCACACGCATATTGCGAAAACGAGCAAAACGTTTTCACAAAAGCAGAAAGCGGGTTGCACATTGAGGAGCAGAGAGATACAATTATGTAATATTTCTCTACTCTGCTAAGTTCATGGTCATCGGTAGTGTGTATTGGACACGAGAATATCATGAAGTCGAACCATCGGTATCGCTTTGCATCGAAACTCGGGGGTGCTCTTGCATTAAGTTCACTGCCGCACGGATGTGCAATCATACAGTGCTGTGCGGCTAACACCGTGATAAATTGATTGGCCACCGGCAGTGAGCTGCATGCTGTAACACGCTGCAGTCTCGCTACCATATGTATTCTCTATTTCTCATATCTGTCTAGGCCGGGGCAACCTGACAGTAATATCGCCCACGTGCAGTCTCTGACTGTGCGGCACTTTGCCTGGATCATGCTTGTGCTTTCATACCATACCAAGTTCACTGCCGGCAGCGAATCAAATTACCATGGTGTTTGCTGCGAAATACAGAAGTACAACACAACATAATTGCACATTCGTATAACAAAGATATACTGATCGTCCTGCGTATTCCCGGAAAACGTGAAGTGGACAGTAGGCATATGTGTCCAAGAAACATAAAATACACATCAAAATAGGAAGAAAGAACAGCAAACATTTAAGGATTCTGGTGTTTTAAAACCCAATTTAGCATCAAATTTGTGTTCAATTAACTCGTGCCGTGCTAGTGGTACATCCACTAAAGTGATCGCGCCCACAAAGATGTTGATCGCGTTGCTCGCAAATGCGGGTACACTAGGACCGCCTCAATTCTTGAATTCCTTTGTTGACAACAAGCGAAATTCCGCGCAGAACGATAGCCAAACTAAAGGTCAGCAAAACAACAACTGAGAACAGAAATACAATATTCGTATGGCGTGTTTGCCGATCGATAAATCACAATGGTAGTTTACTCAAA
This sequence comes from Atriophallophorus winterbourni, assembly GCA_013407085.1. NCBI lineage: Eukaryota > Metazoa > Platyhelminthes > Trematoda > Plagiorchiida > Microphallidae > Atriophallophorus > Atriophallophorus winterbourni. Next base: position 110,239 of record JACCGJ010001190.1, read on the forward strand.
CTCAAGGTCACTGCACTTGTCGCGGTTTATCGTTGGGAAAAAGGCACCCTTGGGGTAACGGCGTTTGAAACGATCGAGTCAATGAGACGCCGTTTACGCAGAAACGTAAGCTGAACAGTCGCAAGATCGTCAGGTTGTCAAAGACTGGATGTGGAATTAAAAGATTGGCAGAACCAAGCAGAGTGATAGCGGTATATAGTCACACCTTATTAACACTGTGAAAACAGTTCAGCTCCGTTTGCATCAGCTACAGCAGCCATGCAAAAGCGATGATAAGACGAAGTAAGTGCTAACAGGTCGCACATAAAGGTGATAAGCATCAGATGCTACGCGATAGTGATTATCGAAAAAGTGTCGATTCTGCACGAATGTGCAGCGATACTATTGCATGGTGCAACGTTGTAGAATAAGATCTACATCTAAAACAAGAGTACATGTGCTAAAATGCACGAGTGAAACGTTTACTAAGTATACATAAAAGGAGAACAGCACAAGCGAGCGATAATCATGACACACGGGTGACATGCGCCAGGCAAAAAGGATTGTCAGCAACAATGAGCTGAATTCTTGCTGCCATTATATCTTTGTGACACGTTCGTCTAAGCCTAGTCAGTTAAAAGGTAGATTAGTTTCATACCGCCTATTACAACCTATTAACGAAATCTCGTAAAAACAGATTGGTCCGTATACGTTTTAGCGATCGCGTTCAAATTCCTAGCAAGTTCTACTGATACTGTGTTTAGTTGACAGAAATCACCTCACTAAGCGCGCCAAGTGCTATTTAAAGCGCCACTGTATAGACTTAGACAATAAGCCCTTCTGTCAAAACAACGCAAAAAGATTTGTGTGTGATATTTAGACGATAAATTTCGAAATGGGAGGCAGATGAGGGAATGATTTTATCAAGAAGTCCGTGTGAAGTAGACGTAGACAATTATCAGTTTGATACGATCCAAGCCTGAAATGAAACAAGACACTAAGTGAAAACGCAAAAGATCTAGCTGAACTCGCCGATTTGGAGAAGGACAAACAGCACACTCCACGATCGAATTCTCCCAGACCCAGTATGCGTAACGTTCGCAAATCCAGCGAGCTCCATATCCGTACGTGTGGCTAGAGAGAGCAAAGAATCGACAGATTGGGGAGTGTGTCGAATAAAAAGTGGTTCAAACTATCTAAATCGTAAAGCGATAATTTTATCATGTCGAAGAGGTTTAGGTTTCTATGAGTTCATATGAAATCCTCTACTGCGGAAGCTAACGTCATACGGAATAAAGCTAGGGAAATACGGAGGGTGGATTTCGTACAATGAAAACACAAATAATGCATAAGTGAAACATTAACAGGAATGGAACTACACACTTGAGTTGAAAAAACGCATGTACGGATGTGCAGTCGTGCAGTACTTCCGTGGTGTGGAGCGAACGCCGTGCTAAATTGATTTGCCATGGGTAATGAACTGCATGCGAGTACACGTTGGAGTCTCACTGCCATTGCTATTTTCCTTTTCCTTATCTGTCTAGACATAGGCAAATTGCCAGTATCCTAGATCACGTGTAGTCCTTGACTGTGCGGCACTTTGCCTAGACCAGGCTTGTGATTTCATACATCATGCATGCATCGGAACTTCACAACGCTAAAAGAGAACATTGATGTCAGCAAACGCTAGTCTAGTGACGTGTACACCCCCCATAAGAAATCGAACGCATAAATATGCCTATTAAGGTGAACGAAGCAATCGGTCAGCTCTAAATTGGGCGTAGATTATTACAAGTGGTGCAGTCATGGAGTGAGTAACAACAGAATACCGTGACGAAAAATGCCCGAAAAAGCCCGGATTTTTATCAGTTCTTGTAACTTACTTTTCCCATTTGTTTGTGATGCCCGGCAACCTGACCAGTAGCCACGGTGATGCGGTCAGGGTGGATAGCAATGCTGAAGTGAAATAATCACAGCAGTAGTACCAGGGGGTCAAAGAGCGTTTAATAATTGAATTTATTTGTGAACTGAGTAAGTGATCGCAACGTTTGGAAACAGATCGCACGTGAGTTTAATATTTTTCGCAGTGTTGATGAAGAAATATGTATAACTTCTTGAGCAATAGAAAAATTCATGAAGTTCCCGTTACCGCTCTCTTCATACAATGAAAAGTAGGTTCACACATTTGAATGGTGAGGCCATTCCAAATATGTTAGGTGGGTTGGCTTGTACAAGTTACAAGGTGATGCAGAGAGAATGGCGTCGGGAGCAATCTGCGACAGAAAACTAGATACAACTGCATTCCAATTAAAACTTTGATTTGATGTCGGAATTCCTTCCGAAAGCTGTGCGTGTGATCAGTCTTTCAGACCGTGCACGATGTTTTTTCAATGCAATACATGTTTCAATAGGCACTACAAGAATATTCAGAATCATGGTGCTTGGGGTAGACAATGAGTAGTGAAAAACGTATGCAACAAAACACACATACACCATTTGTTACTTGTGTAGCTCATAGTGCTCTCAAAGTGCATATTTCGATGCTGTACCGTAAGCATAAACAGCACAAACGGTGCTGAGGTTAAGGTTAACCCACACATAAAATGTGAGCTAAATCACTACAAAACAAATCAGCGGTGCAAAAGTTGATAAGAAATAAAACCGAAATAAAAGAGAGGGCGATCAATTGGTACAAGCAAACGCTTTCAACTACTGTGTCGGTTTTAGCCGACAAAAGCAGGTATTCGCATAAATGATGAGCGCTTTGTGGATCAAACGTGAGACAGAATCTCGGTATAAACCATTCAAAAGACTTTGAGACGCCACACATGGCGAGGTCGGCTTAAACGGAACCAAGTCAACGTTGTGTCCGAAAGATGTTGCACATAAATTGAGTCACCACAATGACGTATGGCAAGACTGGTAAAACGGGTGTACGTCGAGAAGTAACATCGATTTTAGAGACCTCGGCGATGTAAATACTCAGTGGAACATGATGAGCAAGAATGCTATTTTGTAGAACAAGTGCAAGATTCAACTTCTCATGGGTTGTTGTGACCTTCACGATTACAATCAGAGCCCTGAGGTCATGAATCCCATACTTGAAAGATCGAGATCTGTGTTAGAAAACTCAAAACCGACCTGTGATGTGTGGGCATAAAGCGGAAAAGGTTTTTGTAAATTTACAGTGGGTGGTATTATCTCGATGTAGGCACAATGATGACACACGGTATTTCTATGCTACAAAAATACGCGAGTGGTACAGGTCTGCGATAGTGTCAAGTTACACACGAATGTCCTTCATACAACACAAAGGAGACACATGGCAAAATTACTGGATTATTTTTTAGCCACCATCGGGGTCATGTATGAAGGCTTGTGCTTTCATACCATACCATTCCATGTGAGCAGCGGCGAGTGATCACAACACGTTGCCAAATCAAATGTCAGTCACGCAAGCTGCAATAATCCCTCACTTTGCTGACCCCTAGTATCAACGGAGGTTAATCGAGACAAATCCATATTGAGATGTTCCAAAACAGGTTGGAAATTAGGTGGATGTAAATGCCCTAATGTTGTTCAGTTACGAAGGGAAAACATCCACAAACACAGCTGCAACACGGATCAACGGCAATCGCAGTGTATCCGGTTGGTTGTCACAGCCGGGGGCGGCAGTGGGGATGAGCTCCCACTGTCTATAAAATGCTCCCATATGGCATGCGTCTCAAACAGCCTCTGACAACCAAATCCCAGCTCCTGGCCTGCACGTGGCGGAACTGCTTCTACTGACAGGAGAAGGGGCGAAGGCGGATGACTGGCGCCTCAAAACCAGTTTGCTCCGGGTAGATGGAGCTGGTCAGCCTGGGAGGGCGGTCCATCTAAGGGAATGAAAACCCTTATTCCAAACCTCCGCTGCCTTGCGGCATACCCGATTGCGGGAAAGGCTTCGGGAGTGAACCCTGAGGAAAAATCCTTGCTGCCTTACAGGTTGCACCTGGTCGTGCAGTAATATCCGGCTGCGCCCCAAAATGGTCATACCACGTTGAGTCAAAGGATTGAGCAAAGAGTCCCTCGGTAACAGTCTGTAAAGACTGTGTAAAAATTAAACGGGTTTCGATTTGTAGCAAGAGACCGTGAAAGGATTCAAAAGCTGATGTAAATCAATGTAATGCGCTGCTCACATCCCCCGCGATGAATCTCATTGAAGGACAGCGCAATCCAATTCACAAGTGAGAACAGTTGCTATGGAAATATGACATTATTAAAGGTAAATAATACCGTGGTACATTCCTTAGATCCGCGAATGCAGCGAATAAAACACTAGCGGTTTTGTGGCAAATTTACAGGAAATGTGATACATGTTGGTAAAATTGCACAATGATTCCAAGAAAACCGCAAGGCGGTAATGCGAAGAAAACACACTAGTCAAACGCTGGCTTCGGTTTCATGATTTCGAAATGCCGAGAAACACGAACTCACCATTTTACATCGTCAGTGTGTTCTAGATAATGCCGCTGGCACTGTTCTTCAATGTTGTACAATACAACCACGGCTGCCACGAAATAAACGATTTCGCCAGTTGGCAAATAATGTAAATTATTTCGACAATCACGACCGCGATACCCATAACTGAGATGAATGAAAAGCTAAGGAAAATTGTTTCAATGGTTGCATCAAAGGAAGGTAGTTTATTTACACCACAAGTTTATTCGTCACGATGAATAATATTGAATTTTGATTACCTGACAGTCTGGGCAACCTCACAGTATCTCAGCCCACGTGCAGTCTCTGACGGTGCGGCACTATACCTGGATCAGGCTTGTGCTTTCACATCACATCATCACACCGTAAGTAATGTACGCTTCAAAAAAGTTCGAAAAGGTAAACAGATAAATGAATGGATGAAATCGCAAGGCGGGATCCAGACAAAGTGTCACATAGTCAGAGACTGCGCGTGGGCTAAGCTACTGTCAGGTTTCCCAAGCTTAGACGGATATGAAAAAAAATGTGTTTTCGCATGCCGCTGACTACCGGTGGCAAATCAGTTTGGTATGGTGTTATCTGCATTACTGCGAATCCGAGCAGATATATAAAAATCATGTTTTGTGTGTAAATAGATAGGCGATTGATTAGAACATGTTGAAATAGGTAATGAAGAGAATTAGTAATTTGCGACGCGAGAGAGATAATACACGAACTAAAAATCTCTCGCAATCAAGCACACATCTGACGGGCTCGTTCAAATTCAATCTTCAGAGAAAATGAGTTCATGGTCAGAAAATATAATGAATGATGAAATAAGTCAACGGCAACGGAGTCCGCTTCCAGAGTATGGCTAATCAGTACATCTACTCGCGCACACGAAGCCCAACAACGTTAACAAGTGAACAACAAGAATGACGTTATAGTACGTGTCTTGCCTTAAGGTAAGGAAAAACAAAATCAACATCAAAATTTCTCGCCCAATGTTTCTACAGTCAAAATACGTAATCATAAAACGACCAGGGGTTTTTATTATGAAGATTTTTAGGCGGCTTACCGCAATGGAAGGTGGGTATTCATACAGTGGAACATATCAAATGATCCTTTTAATTAACCTAAAAATTGAAGCACATTTATTAACTTCCAGAATTAGCGAAATACAGAAATCGCGCAAGGTGTTTAATGATCCATTATGTTGTGGAAGCAATTCACAAAGGCAAACAAATCGTGATTTATTTATCAATGCAGCTTACGTCAATCTTCAGTAGAAAGAACAAAATAAGTATGCATAATTTAATAGACACTGGGTGGGTAATGATAGGACCACAATGCATAGATACTGCGTTTTCCGCGACCAATGAAATATTGTTCATTGTAGCATAATTGCAGATCAAGAATCAAGATTTTATGGTGAAAAAGCAAGCCCAAAAGTTTTCTTCATCATTCCCAAGATACCGCTTGCCCTTTTTGTCAATGACCATTCGGTTTCAGGTTATTAGTAATCTAGATACTGAGATCCATCTCAGCGCTGGTTCAAGTCAAGTTTTCATAACCAAGATTATATGTATGCTCGTATTGCCGGCCAGATTGTTGAAAGGCATCTGATTTAGACCAGTGATACAGGGAATCCAAATCCTCTTGCAGCTTCAAACAACCTTCAATCGATCGGATTTGCTTCCATATTTTTGTGTCATCCGCGAAAAGAACCATTTTGCATCGTACTACATGCGCAATATCATTTATGAAAAAAACAGGATATGCATAAGCACTGAACCTTCAGGGACGCCGCAGGTGACAATGCTGTTTTTTGATAGAACGCCGTTAATGCAGACTTGCACATGCCGATCGGTCAGATAATCCATTATCCACGATACCAAGTTTCCTGTTATCCCATATTGCACTAGCTTTTGCAAAAGCAAGCTGCGGTTGACCTTATCGAATGCATTTGATACATCATCGCAATAAAGTCGTGGGAAATAGCTGGTGTGTAAAACATATTGAGTCACTTGGGTCAACTGGTCGTTAAATAGGTGTCAATCCCGTGTGCTCCCGTAGTAAGAATTCTTTCGAAGGTCGCAAAATTCTATTTTCGGTGTGTTCAAACATCATTATAGCAGAAAATGCAGAAACCTGTTTCGATTTAAAAATGAATTTTTCATTAACTGTACCCTATAGTCTGCATGCGGAAGTGAAAGAGGTGGTCCAAATTACCGGAGGACCCCCGCAACGCCAGGACCATGCGCAGCACGAGTCAAAGAGGATCGTGGATCGCAGGTCCTTGCATCAAGTTTGGGAGAAAAGTATCAGACTGATCGGTGTATAGCGTCGGAAAGAAAAGGCAAAGAAGTTGATTGACGAAAACAAGTCAAACGCTGGATGAAAACATTGGAGATTGCTAGACCGGACCAATGATAGCTCGAGATCGGAGCACGACTGTTCGTAAAGTCATTCACTTAACAAAGGTGATTTATCCAGTAAAATAGCTTTGCTGCTTGTGGATCACTAGCACCTTAAAGCTAATCCTTAACTGGTGGAGAAGGCCGTGCGAGCCTGTATGATGTGACACTGGAAACGGTAAAAATAGAGAGTTATCGTGTTATATCAAAGTTAATTCGCTGTTGGTCACGTGCAAACAGGCCTACAAAAATGTCTAGAATAATAATCCATTGAAACTCGCCGTTGGAAACTAAATACGGTGGGGCCTGTTCACTTGAGCACTGTGCTCATGATCAACTACTGTTTAAACACAGAGAACTAGCTGATCCCTCTTCAGTCCAATGTAACAGTTGCAGCAGGTTAGCATCGGTATCGACCTACAATGTATTGGATTGCATTATTCGGTTAAAACCATTAGTTATATTGCGCGTTTCGGAACTATAACCACCGCAGCAACACAGACTACCGCTGCTTTTTAGCAGTGTATGACTCAACATGGATGAGAAATTTGTGTTGAGGACTTTTTTGCATTAACCATCATGCAGGTAATTGTTGGGTGAGGCGACCTCACCCAAGACACGTGCGACCTCGGTAATGCCCTAATCAGAACAGTGCGGATGCATGTTGTGACATGCTGTAACCTTACGCTTTAATGTCCTTATCCGAACATGCGTTGTCTTACTCTGCATGGACTACTTTGCCGCTTACTTCGCACTGACCCCGTCCAGCTCTACGACCTGTGAACCTGTGTCCTGAGTCTCGACTTGGTCATCTCATAACATCCCTGTGTTGTCCTGTTCTGTGTCTCACTGGGATTGGTCTCTCGTATCATGTAGTTGATAACCTGGCACAACTGTCTCTCAAATCAAGTACATAGCAATAATATTTTCTGAATTCTAAAAAAAGAAATGACGATAATTCATGTGACGTCATGGCGATGAAGTAGGGAAGGATAACCAGATAGCTTTTACCTCTTATACGCATCGCGTCCATTATTGGGCAAGAATATTTTTCAATTGAAAAAATGAGGAGCTCAAGGTACTGCAAAGGAGTTATTGCTATGACAGACTGAAACATTGGCAAAGCATAATCTCCACATGTACGTGTGCATGTGACAGGGAAAGTCAGGAACCGGTGGGTGTTACCAATCATAAGAGTATAATGGCGACAACGCATTGGCAGACCCAATCACAGACAAAGTTGGGCAATAAAGAAGAGTATTGATCACACTGAACCATAGCAACGAGATCGATACAATCCAGGTATGATGACGTACGGTGATTGATTTTCTAACCGGTCGTACATAGATGACAGTATGCGGAAGTTTCATAGCAGGAATGTAGCGATATCGAATGGACGTCAAAATTTGACGGCCGTGAGACCAAGATTACAAAACCATCGCGAAAAGAGCACAAGATGGCACAGAGACATTAGTTAAAAGTTTGTTAACAACAGCAACAACAACACTGAATGACCAGAGAGTACCACAAGGGCACTATTCTAGAAGAGGATGAGGAAAGGCGTCGTTGTATCTAATAAAGTATAATGGTGAACAGTACCATACGTTAATTATGGCTGGCTACGCTAAACAGATGGTCGCAGAGAAACAATAGATAGGTATGATGGTATTAAAGCCCAAGCCAGATCCAGGCAATCTCCAATAACCCAGTTATCAAACCAGCATAGCATCCCTGCATTTTAATAGGAGTATCGTAGCAGAACCGCCACATAGTGCGAATGCGAGCTACGATAGCTAGCAATTCGTGATATTTTGATCGAAGCATTCATTGGAACTTCGGGTGTCACAAGTCATGCACAACTCTGAACTCTTCAAATGGTACAGAGTAAAAGTTATGTATGAGAACTGACTACCATTTCTATTTTTATATCCCCCCTCATACCTGTCTAGGCCTGGGCAAACTGACAGTATCTTAGCCCACGTGCAGTCTTTGACTGTGCAGCACTTTGCCTGGATCAGGCTTGTGCTTTCATACCATGAGAACGGACTTCAATTCAATGCATTGCTTGAATATTTCATGATCTGTGAAATGTCGCCTTGTAGTGCTCAGAATTAAAACGACCGGAGATTGTGATCCGCCGATAAACCAAAGCAACGGATATCACGCGGCAAGGAAAGTAAAATCATAAAAAGATGAAGCAAGATCAGTGCTCTGTAAAAGCAGAGCTTCCCGGGGAAGCGAGACTGTATCCTGTTCCAAACAAACAAGCGCATGTATATTTGACCAATTAAGACTAACTAGTAAAAGGATACACCCATTCCAACTTCAACGTTTCGTCTGGTGCCGGCTGTGGTGTGTTCAAATCGAAATTTTCCAACAACGAGGATGGAAGGTACAAAGTGAACGGCCGACCGTGTAGAAAAACGCGGAGAGCACCGTCTTCTGTAGAGAGGATTCGGGTGTGAGATGGGCTGTTGGTGATCGGTGTAACGAAAGCATGAGTCAAAACACTTACGTGAGATAAAAGTCGGCTCTTTGGATCTGAAAGAGAAACGATACTGAGTATTTCCGCGAATTTAAAATTTTGTCATAAAAAACAGTGTAGTGCAACCCAACGCAAACCATGTGAAAGACCCCACACCGAAGCACACATATCCCAATCCCCATATCCAAAGTAAAACGTAAACTTGCACGCTTTCTGATCGCAGCAGGGAAAGCGGGGAAGTTTTGCGAGACCGGATTGGAGATGCTTCTTTCGAAAAAGAGCAAATCGCATTTCCACCGGGTTTCCATGCCGTCGGGTGTAAAGGTGAGCGACCAGAATATCCTTTCTGCCGTGGAACATTTAGAGGTTTAAGGGCCCATCGGTTACGTCCAGTCATGTTCGGTGGGACACATAAAGAGGACGGAGGCATAGGAGGTGGTAAAGGAGGTGCTCTTCTTGGAATCGGTAATGTGGCTAGCATCCGAGAGTACATGGAGGATGCTCGATCACCAAGCTCGTTTTCACAAACCGAGCGCCACATAACGCGATAGCTGTTTGGACCATCCATTTGTTCAAAGTAATGGGATACAGGTGTCTGTGGTGATTGTGCCGTAACACATCCACTCGATAACTCGCCGTCAACCATGGAGAACGCTTTGACTGATGTTGACATGATGGGTGAATGAATTCGAAAACGGTCCGTAGAAGGACTCGAGATGTGATAAATCCTAGGTAAACCGATAGAAAATTTTCTAATAACAAGAGAATGAGCTGGTACTCGTGAAAGAGGAAACACAAACTGTAACAACCTGCCTCAGAGGATGTAAAATGCGACGAAGTGCGTTTTGAAGGTTATTAAAATATGTTCGGAATCTTTTTATATTAATGCTTATTTATTATGTCATAAGCTTTTCAACCTGAACCGGTTGAGAGCACAAACCAAAGTACGGATGTGCAATCGATGCACGGATGTGCAATCGTGCAGCATTTCTGTGCTGTGCGGCTAACATCGTGCTAAATTGATTGGCCAACGGTAGTGAGCTGCGTGCGAGTACACGCTGGAGTCTCACTACCATTTCTATTTCCATTCCCCCTCTCATATCTGTCTAGGCCTGGGCAACCTGACAGTATCTTAGCCCACGTGCAGTCTCTGACTGTGCGGCACTTTGCCTGGATCAGGCTTGTGCTTTCATACCATACCATACGGGATGTGATAGTCCGTGACCTGTTGTTTGCCGACGATGCAGCCTTTATTGCTCACTCCCAAGAGAACCTACCGTCGCTAATGGACTGTTTTTCGTCGGCATGCAAAGACTTTGGTCTAACAATGAGCATGAGCAAGACCTAAGTCCTTGGTCAAGGGACTGTATTGCCACCAATCATCACTGTTGGAAACTGTCAGCTTGAACCAGTAAATCATTTCACATATCTTGGTTCAACCATTGCGGATAACCTCTCGCTAGACACGGAGATTGATAAGCGGATTGGCAGAGCAGCTGTCATTTTGTCCCGATTGAACTCTCGTGTTTGGGGTAACCGCAAGCTGACTGTAAAAGACAAAGATGATGGTATACAGCGCGTGCGTACTAAATGCTTTACTATACGGCAGTGAAACCTGGGCCACCCACGCAAGACACGAACGGAAGCTGAATGCTTTCCATCTACGAAGCATCCGTCGTATCTTGAACATATCGTGGATGGAAAGAGTGACTAACGCTGAAGTGCTTTCAAAAGCTGGTCTACAGAGCATGTTTACCCTATTACGTCAGCGCCGCCTGCGGTGGCTTGGTCATGTCTATAGAATGGAAAATGGTTGTATTCCGAAAGATCTACTCTACGGTGAGTTGCAATTAGGAAGTCGACCATTGGGCAGACCGCAATTGCGGTACAAATATATTTGCAAAAGAGATATGAAAGCTCTTGACATTGACCCCGCAAGCTGGGAAGAACTTGCTCTTGACCGCTCACTTTGGAGGCATTGTGTAAAGCGTCGTCTGCAAACCGGGGAGGAGCAAATACAGCTCTTGGCTGCTGAACGCAGATCACGCCGCCGGCGTGCAACTGATGCAATACAACAGAGTTCTGACTATCGTTGCAAGCGCTGCGGGAGAGATTGTTCTTCCCGAATCGGACTGTTTAGTCATTCAAAAAGTTGCAAAACGTGAAATTCATGCGATTGTGATGTACATCCATGGTCGACATCGACCGACGGAGGCCAACAACAACAACAATCCCACCAGCACAGTGAAACTATGTCCAAAAGATATCACTGTTTACATGACGCTCAATTATAATTTTCCTACGCCAGCTCGAGTGGTTACTCGAATCGTTCGATAATTATTTTGACTTCATAAGTAAAACGTATCCAAGGATACACCAACACAATTAGTTGTAAGTACTTGCCCTATAACAGTGGCTTCATAGTCTGACTTTGTTCACCACTTGTCCACTGATACAAGGCTCACTGAACCTAAACTTACTGTCGCCACCTGATGACGCCAAACAGTTACGGTGAGTAAGTCCGGGAGTTGTGAGCAACACAATATAATTCAGAGCCTACTGATTTCCAGTGCTGCTACATTCACGTTCTTGTTATGCGTCGAGGTAAAATTTATTTTTTAAAAATGGTGTGAATATAATTTAACAAATTTTACCGTGATGCAAGAAGAGCTCTAATTCAATTGTTGAATAAAAAGTTATGGTCAGATTACAAAAAATTAGCGAATAATAATAAATAATAAGTGAATAAGGGTCTAAAGAGATCGGACGAATGAAGAAAGGTAGGGATCAATCAGTGTTCACTGTGTTATACACACACACATAAATGCTGGTAATGTTTTCAGAGAAAAGAGTACCACTCACCCTTGCCGATCCAACGCTGACGCCGATGAACTCTTGCTCGGTGGTCGCTGTGTTAGACCATTTCGAGGGGACTGACGATCTGCAGTGGGCTTCGCTGCGGTGCGTTTATTTGGAATAGCTTCTGAGCGACGAGGATTGGATCGCGGGCCCTTTGTGTTAGCTGAAAATCACAATGGTGAAATGAAACAGAAAATTGAGCAAGCTCCGGAGAAAAGCAATACGGCTGGATTCTGTGGCTATGCGCTCAAAGATGTCGTTGACGAAGAAATCATTAAGAACATCGCTTTGGACGAGATTTCGGTATCAGGGTGAACCTGAAGCGGAACCTTTTGGATATAGACAGCGTATGATTTCTTCTTGTACCGTTTCTCCTTCTTATCAACTTTGGATACGTCGGTCGTTCAGGTTTGCTTTGAGGCTTTTCTGGAAACAACTTTAGGTGCAATTGTTGTATTTCGGCATTCTCTTTGCTTTACTACTAAAGCACGCTTTTAGGAGGATAACAGAATGTATTTGCCTATGCACGCGATTTGATGGCAATCTTTTAAACTTGAACCACTTGAGAACATACACCAAGGTATGGAATGTGCTAATAATGGGTAAGCTGTCTGAGGACGACGCATCCTTCATTGTTCACTCCTAAGAACATCTACAATCGCTAATGGACTGCTTTTCGTCAAAGACAATGGGGTAAAAATTAACATTAATAAAACCAAAATCCTTGGTTGAGGGACTGCAGCGCTTCCCACCATCACTAGTGAAAACTGCCAGATTGAACCAGTACATCATTTCATATATCTTGTTTCAACGTCTGCGGATAACCTCTCACTTGACGCCGAGATTGATAAGCAGATTGACATTGTCCCAAATTGAAATCTCGTCTGAGGCAACCGCAAGCTGACTTTGAAGACCAAAATGATGGTATACAACGTGTACGTATTAAATAGTTATCTGCATAGTAACTAAACTTGAGCCAAGCAAGCAAGACACGAACGGAAGCTGAACGCTTTCCATTTAAGGAGCATCCGTCGAGTCTTAAACATATCGTGGATGGGCATAGGGACAAATCCAGGGGGTACTTTCTAAAGCAGACCATTTTCACCGTACTATGACAGCGATGCCAACTGTAGCTGGATCATGTCTACAGGATGGAAAATAGTCGTATTCCAACAAATTTAAATTAGCGAGAGTTGAAATAAGGAAGTCGACCATTGGGCTGGCCGCACTTGTGGTACAAAGACGTTTGCAAAAGAGATATGAAAGCTCTTAGCATTGATCCTACGAGTTGGAAAGAACTTGCTCTCGACTGCTCGCTTTGGAGACAAGTACTGCTAATCGCTGTGAGCGCTGAGGGGGAGATTGTTCCTCCTGAATCGGACAGTTTAGTCAATTGAAACGCGGCGGAGCATGAAATTATTGTGTGCTTGTGATGTGCATCCATGGTCCACATCGAGTGACGGAGGAAAACAAAAGGACAGAATGGACATGGTACCCTGCATCACACAAATTGCTGGGAATGAGATGGCTCAGGTACTACCTAACGAGAGAAAAATAACTGGATAATGTGTGGCGTGGTATTACAAAGGTTATGTTCTATTTCCCTCCTCATATCTGCCTAGGCCTGGGCAACCTGACAGTATCTTCGCCCACGTACAGTCTCTGACTGTGCGGCACTTTACCTGGACCAGGCTTGTGCTTTCATACTATATGTTCGCATATTACGCTCGCCCATTTGCAACATTTTTGATCGTTTGGTATAGCCCATCATGTATAAAATTTTCGTTTTCATGAAATAAAAATACCCTTTTGAAGAAAAAGAGTTAAAAATGATATACGTCTCCTCTTAACGCGAAATACATCACAGCGACATTTACCAATTCAATTTAGCAATAGCTTTAGCGTTTTGTCTTGCCATTGTGCGAATGTTTTAGGGCCGAAAACTGTATCTTATTGCATACATTAAAAGGTTACCAGGATGAAGTCATCCGACAAGCGAATTCAAGGTACCTATTCTTCACAAAGTAAAAGGTTTCTATCCTGGATATGCTGCTCAAGAACATGGGGAAATTGAAAATAAGGTGTAGATCTGAAGCCAGAAATGTGGGAAGTAATATAAAGCAGGATAAGCAAATAAGCGAAAGCGTAAAAAAGCAGGTGAGTAAAATACGTAAACACATATAATAAACAGCTTTTTCCAGTTGCACAGCAAAGGGATATGCCGATTTTATAGCACGAGAATTTTGATACAACAGAAAATACATAAATACATACAGACAATGTCGCATACAGTTTAACTAAGAAATAAGCTTAATTTTAAACGCATTTGAATATTTCATTTTCAGGCTTTTCTATCTCGCTTTACTTGCTTCATGCCGCTTGACACTTTGCCTGACCCCAGTACTGTGCTTTATGATAAGCACACTGTAGGTCCGTCAAGTGGGAACTCTATGTATCAGCCATTGTATATTACAATGTTCATCTCGAGTTGGTGAAAGATACAAAGACCCTAAAATTTGGATTTCTCTCAGCAAAGGAAACTTTGAATAACAAACGTTAGTCGTTAACAAGTATCCTCTAAAGTTTCATAGCATCGAAAAAGCAAGGCATAGCCTAACGTTCATTTGATCACATCTCCGGTTTACATAAACTTGTGCTCAAACGATTGATATCGAAAGATCTGGTTCTAACATGGTACAAGGGAATTAACGACAGCTTGAAAATTAGTGTATTTATGATGTGCTAGTTATTGTATGTCATCAAGTAAAGTTATGGAGTTTTGAATGCCTAAAATCCACATCATAAATAAATATGGTATGAAAGCACAAGCCTGATCCAGGCAATGTGCCGCACAGTCAGAGACTGCACGTGGGCGATATTACTGTCAGGTTGCCCAGGCCTAGAGAGATATGAGAAATAGAGAATAAGGCTATATGAATGCAGTGCGTCAGCAGGACCAAAAGGTTGATTGTTTGCGGTTGAAAATATAGTGATAAAAAGGAATCAAAAAGAACCTCACCAGTTTTCGGGTTAGTTTCTCGTGTGGGGCACAAAGCTGTACCTTTGGATGACTCCAGTAAGTTTAATCGGCGAATACAGTCAGCTAAAGATGCTCGCAAGCCCAAAATTTCGTCCATTTGTTCGGCACTTCTCTTTTCCAAATCAGCAACCCTATTGAGCATGTCGTTGTGTTCCAAAGACAGTAAATCAGAAGCTATAGTGCGGAAACGGCATTTGCAATTAACTTTAGCCACATTGGAGCTTTTTTAAAAATCAATATTAAAAACTATAGGGAAATCACTAAATGAGTGTTAATATCCTCACGCTGAAATTAAAAAATCACACGATGCGCAAATGGGAGCTCACTACTGCTCTAATGCCAACATCATGTCCTTAATTTTTGTCCCGCATGGACAGCCTGTAATTCTAACTCTGTGCATAATTCATGTAATTGTTTTTCATTTTTAAATGATTGTGTAAAATATATATATTTCATCATAAATGAAAAATGTATTCCGCAAAGCATAAATAATTTTTAAAAATGACCAACGTGGTATGAGTAGTTCTATCAAGCTTAAGATAAATAGGTAAATTATTATTATTATAATAATCTGAAACCAAAAGTAATATTTTAAAGTACTATGCGCTAACCCATGGTCTCTTTAGGCAACTCCTCAAAAGTTTCAATTTTGCAGTTGGGTTGCGAGATCAAGTTGATCCAGTTGATGTGAGTAGAAACAGTTAGAATGTCTCTAGTAACAATATTTTACCACGTCATATAAGTTGCATTATTTAGCAAAGATTTAAAAGGAATACAATCAGTGCTTTGCGAAATGTGGGCTCAGTTTGTAAACTTCATTATTGGCCAATTTTAAAATACTCATATCACGAGCGTGTAATCATATTTGTCTTTCATTATTACAGTATAACTTTTGAACGATAGCGAAAATTCGTGAAAACTGTTCAAGCTCGCCTGTAAATCTAGTTTTTAAACAAGCAGTCCCAAAAACTGATGTCAACAGAATCGAATTATGTATTCAACAAACGTGTGGTTAGCCACTGTGATCGGCTTTTAGATAACATGATGAATAACCCAATCGTGATAAGTTCTAAGAAGAAATTGAACGCGGATTCGCAATACACTTTCGCAGGTATGATTTACCAATAAAATATGTGTATTTGCGCGACATTGTTTATGTATTTTTTCAATTCTTTTCTGATTCGATGACTACTCATTGCGCTGGTATGAATGAACTATGCTTCGATTGCCAGTTATCCGAAAGGCAGGGTGCACGAACCACAAGAACTACATATCCAATATCGCACTGCACACTGTTCATCTGCATACGTCGATGTAATTCGCAGTATGCGATTGCTTTGTAGCGATCATTAGCTCGTGTGCGACTTCAATTCGAACTAACACCCACAGTTAAATCTATCGTTGTATATATGCTAAGGCTAACTCTGGACGAAAAAATCGAGTTTTGTATATGCAGAAGGTATCGACTTTGCCAATATTGTGCGATCCTAAGAAGGTTTATACCTGAAGCGATTCTGGATGCGAAATAGATTAACACTTACAATACAGTGCTAAATAAAATGAACTGAAAGGATATAGGCGACTCACAGGCTAATACTCTTGCAAAATCAATTTATCTATCGGGCTTTCGTTCCAGAAGAACTTTGGAGTTTATATTACCTACAGACAAAACTGATCATTTCAATGAATCTGATGGCTTAATTTGAATTTATTTTGTGGCTAATAATCCGAAACTTGAACGTGACACTCTCGTGTCATAAGAAAATCAAATTATATATCTGACAAAAATGAATTTTTAGAATAATATTAACTAACGATGAAAAACATAACTGGAGATGAAAAATTAACAGCCTGATATTGGGAGTGTGAATCGCTTTTAGTTACTGTGACATAAATGTGAACAGGTGAAAAATTCAACGTTGCCAATTTCTGAACTTATGTGCGAAGTCAAATTTTAATAACCTACTTTGGCATGTGCACATGGTACGTAATCGTAAACAATATTTATTTCAAAATACATGTGAGGAAAAATCACTTACGATTCATTTTTAACCAATATTCGATACTATTCCCGCGTTGCAAAACAAGTATTACCTAAGCCTTTAAATTAAGCCACGAATAGCATGAACAACAACGGTATAATTGAATATACGCCGAGGTTATTACAAGGTCAGTTTAGTTCAATTCAGTTTGCGCAGGGTAAATTGTGGCTGAGTCGCTAATCAAACATCCAGATTTCTTTCAGTGGTATGCCACTGGAAAGCGTCTACTACTTCAAACAATAACTCCATTTTTTTCTGCAATAAGAGTAATCTTGAATGCAACACAAAAACTCCCATCAATAATAAGTTGGAGTGTTAGTCAACCAGGTCAAAACGAGTGATCAGGTTCTTTCAGAAATGTGCATGCAAACACTCACCACTACCAGGATAGTTTCGTTGAAAGCACGCGTGTGTAGGTTTGTGAAAAGAAGTTCGGAATTATGTAATCCCGAAAGGAAAGTGTACACATGTATTATGCACGTCCAATCGATCGAAAAAACGATGGATCGGAGTCCGTTACACCAACGCAAAAATTATTCATGAAACGTTTTGAGAGTGTTTCAAGAAGATTTCAATGATGTTTTTGTTGTTTTTTCGCCAAAAATGTGGGATTTATTTCATTTGGTAATGCTTTGGAAAGAACCCCTGGCACCATTTATAGAGCTTATGCTTGAACAGAACCAATGGAATTGTTATTATTAGTTCTTGTCTTGTAGACACCATTAGCTCGTGTAGAACTTGAATTTGGACTAATGCCGGTGAGACAATCAATCTTAATTACGTCAAACTTGGGAACGATCTCTGTATATATCGTAAGACTGACTCTCGACAATCATTTGCATTTTGCATACGCAGAATGTATCATAAACAAAAAAACACCGTTAGTCCAGCTGATGTTTGTACGGACCTTATTTAGTTGCTATCACTAGTTCTTACGAGAATAAATTTCGCGCGTTTATTACACGGATGTTACAGAAGTGTGATATAGCCTGCATCATATTATGCTGGTTACGCAGATTCAGACGATATCCTCTTGTTCCAACCGAAAGGAGATAACCGGAAGAAGTCACTGAAGTCAGTACATTTCAAATCTTCGAAAACTCTGAAGGTTTCTGTGATATCTTTCCTGAGTTGCCTTCAATTAAGCTAGCATAATCCTAATCATCATAAACGACTCTCATATTTTATATACTGCAGCCCCTCAATCATGCGAGTGACCAGCTTTTCTACCTTTACGTAATAGACGTCTTTTATAAGGTCGAATATTTCGACAATACCGACATTTTCACGTCATTAGCAAAAATATAATAGGGTGAGGGCAACTGGTTTCCCTAAATAACGATACATAATTTCCATTTGAATATTTTTTGTTAAACTTCGTGAATTATACATAATCTATGAAAATATACTTAGCATTTGGTGTGTAATTCCTTCTCAAATCCTAAAATCTGGAATATAAACATTCAATATTGAAATAATTCCAGCGGGATAGCAACACATTCATCCCGGAAGTGCTCATATATTATGTTAGCACTTCATTATAACATGAGAAACAATGAAAAACTATTAACTTAACAAGGTTTGGTACTGGAGTACGGAGCAATATCTAGTTAACGAAATATGCTAAACTGTGGAACATCATTTCACAATATATGACGCATAACTTCTTTTTACACGACTTCAAATCACATCTGGCTCCATTCATTACCATAGGAAAAATATCTGATCTTCTTAACCTAGATGTTTTGTATGATGATCTATATATTACCGGCATGCCTGGGTACTGATAGTACATTAGATTTCATAAATTTCGCAAGAATGCTTACTCGGTTTCAAGTATTTGTTTCCCAGCATAACTTATCTAATGCACCTAAATGAAACTGGCAGGCAGAATAACTCAGCTTGATGAAAAAAATTCAGTTCGTTTAGCGGACAACAAAAATAGATATTCAAAAATCACACAGATCGGATGCAAAGTATGGAAATTATATCCAAAATTATCGGAGGTCAAAATAATCCATCCACCCTTCAGTTCAATTTGTGCCACTAACAATCAGGGTTCTTACAAAGAACCACGATGTTCAAATACACAATCACAAAGTGTTTCTTGGTCGAGCAATAAAGGCGCTTATGAACGACCAATAAAGTTTGGGACTGACATCCCGATCTCTTGCGAACCACTACCGGTTTGTGCCAGTTTGCCTTCATCAGGTGGAGATAGTAAGATCAGGTTTAGTGAGCATTAAAACACCGGTATGGGATTAAAAGAGGTATAATCGTATGCCGCTGTTAAGCAGGGATCTTACAAAGCACCACGATGCTCGAATACGGAATCGCAGTGATTCTTGATGAACCACTCGTTGTGCTTAAAAACAACCAATATATATTGGTGCTCAAATCCACATCCCTTACACCCCACTACCAGTTTCTCTCTGTTTGCTGTCATGAGCTGGAGACAGAAAGATCAGCTTCAGTGAGCCTTGA
The DNA here is from genome assembly GCA_013407085.1 of Atriophallophorus winterbourni. Classification (NCBI taxonomy): domain Eukaryota; kingdom Metazoa; phylum Platyhelminthes; class Trematoda; order Plagiorchiida; family Microphallidae; genus Atriophallophorus; species Atriophallophorus winterbourni. Next base: position 130,006 of record JACCGJ010001190.1, read on the forward strand.
AACAGTGGTATAGTGCTAAACAAATTTAAATTTGAATGTCACCGTTTAATAGGGTTTATTCAACGAACCACTTTTTTAAACATTGAATCATATTGTGATTCGTGGTCATCAATCAATGAACGAGGGAGTGTTCTGGATGGATGGTACTGCTCTACAGATTCGGTAAATTGAAGTCAACCATAATTGAAAAAAGTAAATCTGAAAGTAAAAATGCGAATTGTGTCGAGTGGGACCGGATTCTAAGTTTCCTGTGCAGACTGTGGGCGATATACTACTCTTCGCCGTTAGATAATCGGAGTGAGCTCCGGTAACACGATATCTGGATCTGTAATTTCACGCCACAGAAGGTTTTTTGCTATAATACAAAGCTACTCCCTATCCTCTCGTTTCACGGTCATGGCGAATAAGTGATATTCCGGGTAATTCATGTTCACTATTTGTTTGGTGAGTCTGTAGCCACATTTCCGTTACGGCGATGATGTCTGGTGAACATATCAGAAAAACTGCACGCAGTTCACCGATTTCGATTCCGACATTGTGCATTGGCATTTTACAGTAGTTTTTCTCAACAAGGATGGGTTGTGGGAAAGGAGGTTAGCGGATTGCCGAATATCTGTTAGTCCGACTCCACCAGAGTCAGCATTTGAATTTTTTTGTTTGCAAGGATGCCTGCTCGTTTTGAAGTTGTACTGTTGTAATATAGTGATCTATAATGTCAGCTGCATTTGTTTTTGACACGTCAGCTACTGATGAACTTGGTGGTGTTTCTATTGGACTTTGTGGTGCATCTATCTGTCCAATATGAAGTTTCAATGCGCTTCGTTCAATTTATCGTGGCATCAGTCTGCGGCCATTTTCTCAACGAGTTCTGATCGTGTTCAACATATCTTTACGCAAGAACGTTGTTTTAAAGGGCTTAGGATCGATGCCCTTACAATTCGTAGAATTAGGGATGCGGAACATGTCCGTCGCAGCTATATCATGCAAGCCAAGTATATCACTGAGGAAGCTCCATTGTAGCTGATGTTGTTTGCGCTGCACTGCTTTATACGTTGCTTCATCAGCTTCGGGTACTCCGAAAAGGATTAAACTTCGATCATCCCTCTGCTTCGGTTAGTCTTGTTGCTGAGCGTTTCGGACGCTTTTCCACCAGGGCACATCAGCGAAGATCCTTGTACTATGCGCTACCCTGACATTGGGTTCGTGAGATTTCTCACAAAGGACGGTAAACAAAAAATCGATTTTCAAGCCACGAATGAGAAGCGTTTGAGCAGTCATAACGAAAACAACACAAGGCTCAACGATGAGCGCAGAAATAACCAGTACACGACCAAGACATAGAAATCTTACATTAAGAAGATTACGAAGACCAAGTCGTTTTATTATATTAAGGTTCAGCTGAAACCATTTGATTTTAATCCAAGGGTCACAACGCAAAAGACCTCAAAATATCTTAGTGCAATCTGTACCAACAAAAATGCGTCCAGCTAGACGTTTTTTACGTTTAGACAGAAACACCACCTAAAACAATGGTCTAATGTCTTTACCATGATGGGTTCGGAAACCATCAGACCGACAGCAGTTACATGATTTATTCACAGTACAAGCTTCTAACATTTCGGTTAATCACGTCTACAGTAAATAACACTAAACATTGAGAAGTTTAGGGAAACTATTTTTTATATTTTCATTTGCTATGTGATTTAGCCGAGAGCAATACTCGAATCTACGCTAACATAACCTGGTGAGAAATAAAGGACATCTCGTTGTTCTTAAAAGGAACAACTAGCGCAGTCTAAACTTTCTGAGCGTCCCACATGCTGCCAATAAGACAAACGCTGTAAATCCACAAAAAACGACTACAAACAGTGGCTGTACAATGCAGAAAGGGGCGCGAGAGTGTGTTGTTATAAGTACTTACAGGATACCCCGGTCATCCGTTTAAAATTGTGATGGAGAACCTCACTGTAAATTCACTTTCCTGAAAAGTGCAATCACAGACTTCGTCAGACATACTTTGCGAATACACAGAAAAAATATACCTTGCTGCGCGAGACTATGCATATTTATTGCGGTGTCAGAAACACAAACTGAACCATTTCCGAGCAAAACCACTAAAAACTCATACTCAGAAGACGTTTCAAAAAACCAAAAAGATCAGGCTCCGGGAGGGTCGGACCAATTGACACCCTCCACAAATCATCGCTGCATACCAAAAACTAGTATTAACTCTTGATACACAAATGCGCAGTGTTTGGAAACAAAATAGCTGAATTAATTCATTTCAGGAATCAGTTTTCTGCTGACATTATTGCTGAAACCTAGACGTAGAGACATGATCAGTTGGATGATTTCCAACTAGAATTTCCCAACATGACCCTGCTTCGGCGAGACCGCTCAAAAAAGGTGGCGGAGTAGCTGTGTAGTACTATGAGCGCCCTCGCTGCACAATTGTTTCCGGTATGCTATTTCTGCTGTAGGATACCATGTGATGTAGCTTGCTTTTGGAATCGGGAGAAAACTGCATACTTGGTGTATTTAACCGCCCGCTCAACTCATCTGACGCCCACAACGAAATGCTGCTAGAAATAATGCGCAACACTGGAAATCTGAGCAGAACACAACTACACATAATGGATGATTTATCCTCACGCAGCTTCACACCAAAGGATTTCACATGCAGTAATCACTTGAGTAAAAATTCGCGAGATAATTAATCTCATTCCTTTTTATAACCACTTGACCACCTCGTGCGGTTCTTGGAATAACTGTGCAGGGCCATGAGGGCTTATAATGATGTCAAACTCATCAGAACGGTCGATTAATTTGGCCTTCGTAATGCACTCAGGATGCTAGAAGAGAAGCATCTCGATGTTACAAATATATAAACTCACTGTTCCAGCCTTTTAATATACATCGGTATGAAAATAGACGAAAACTCTGCCTATACAAATTTGGAGGAAGATCAACTCTGTTGTGAAGTGTCTAGTTTTACAGGCAGACGTAAACAAGCTGCACCACTCGTCGATTTAAAACAATCTGCAATTCAACTTCCGCAAGCGCAAAATGTTTCAAGTTGCGAACCTTTCTTTTTCGTATACATACTTGGCAGACATACGCTTCAGTGTATATATCACTGTAAGATCTCGGTAGCTGGTTATGCGGGAATTTGAAAACACACTGCAGTTCCAGGCCCTTTATAAGCGTGCATGCAACGAACCAAGCTTACTCTGGCGAATATTAGGAAGTGTCCCACCGCACTCATCGACAAATATACTCCATACCTACATACATCCAGTTGTGGACTATACAGTTCAAGCTTGGACACCTTGGATGAAAAAGACATCTTGAATATTCGTGTCGTGTGAAGGAACTTACGTGGTTGTAACGGGGAATGAGATTAATTACCTTGGGGAATTTTACTCAAGTGATTGCTGCATGTGCAATCTTTTGGTTTAAATCTTCGTGAGGTTGAAATCATCCATTATGAGCAGATCTGTTCTGCTCAGAATTCCAGCGTTGCGTATTATTTCTAGCAGCATTTTGTTGTGGGTGTCAGATGAGGTGGGTGAGCGGTTAAATACACCAAGTATGCCGTTTTCTCCCGATTCCAACCGCAAGCTACATCACATGGTATCCTACAGCTGAAATATTATATCGGAAACCATTGTGCAATGAAGGCGCTCATGGTACTACAGAGCTACTCCGCCACCTTTTTTGAGCGGTCTCGCCGAATCAGGGTAATGTTGGGAAATTCTAGTTGGAAATCATTCAACTGATCATGGAACTACGTCTCGGTTTCAGCGATAATGTCAGCAGAAAATTGATTGCTGAAATGAATTGAGCTATTTTGTTACGCAAACACTGCGCATTTGTGTATCAACAATTATTACCGGTTTTGGTATGTAGCGATGATTTGTGGATGATGTCTATCGGTCCGACCCTCTGAGAGCCTGACCTTTGTGGTTTTTGAAACGTCTTCTGAGTTTGAGTTTGTATTGTCTTTGCTTGTTTCAGCTTGTGTTCCTTAGACCGCCAAGGACGGTCCCAAGCCCGTCTGAGAAAGGAGGAGGGTTGGGCTTAGGGTTAGCAACCCTATTTCGTAAAACCTACATTGCTACGGAAACGATGACAACAGATCCGTGGTTCGGTCATGTCTGCAGGATGGATCCCAGTTCGCATACGAAGGTAGCCAGGCACTGGCATCCGCAAGGTAAACGAAAAAGGGGACGGCCCAAGGAAACTTGGCGCAGAACGTTGGAACGCGAACTACATGCACAAGGATTCACGGTGCAGACGGCAACGGAAGCAGCGACAGACCGGAACCACTGGCGTGAAGTTGTCTTAGCCTCATGTGCCACCCGGCACGGAGAGG